>JANHZT010003080.1:35922-47725 GCA_032468215.1 Stegonotus admiraltiensis
CCAACAAATAAGGTTAGGAGTGGAGGAAAGCATCCCTGGAAACCAGCTAACTAAGCTGCAATCCAGCTAAAAATAAACCTAGGAGGAATGAAGGAGATACCTTTAAAGAACAGTTAATGACTTTAAAATGTTTTTCAGAGAGGAATGAAATATTTTGTGTTGATTGCTAGATGTGTTTTAAAAGAAACATTGACTTGATTTGGGTCTATGAAGTATGGAAAATATATGAAATACTGATTGTTAAAATACTAAATGAATATTATAAACTGCTGTTTGGATTTGAAGTTTAAGAGTTAGGGTGACTATATAATAGAAATTAAATGTTAGAATAAGATGTTAGATTGAATGATAACATTGGGTTTAGATTTGGGTTTTTGTTTTTTTTGTTTTTTGCTATTTTTTGTTTGTTTTAAGATGTTAATGGATGAAATTGGGAATTTATACTTATGTTATACTGGGCCAAATTCTTGCTCCAAAAAGATGCTGTTTTATGTTTAAAAAAAATTCAAAAAAGAAAAAGAAACACACCCATTGAGAGGTTCCCTTATAGGAGAGGCAGAGTTGTTCAGAGGACAGAAGAGCAGCAAGGAACAGGAAGGCCAGGAGAAGTTGCAGTATGAAATAGGAAGGAAAGGTGGCAGTTAAAAGGTAGCGTGCACCAACAGCCTTCGCTAGACCTCCCCTTTGTGGTGGCCGGGCCTCTTCCCAGCCAGCCTGTGGCTAGTCAGCATCGCTGGCCTCCCCCAGGGAAGGGCAACCATTTGGGGGTCTGCCTGGGGTGTTTTCTCAGCAGGTGGGCAGCTGATCCTAGCGTAACCCTTGTTGAGGGTGGTGGGAGACTTTGCCCTTCAGCAGCTTCTCTCGAGGGCAGCAGCAGATGAGGAGGCCTTGGAAGGGACTCGGAGAGTTTGGGGGAGGAAGAAGTGTGCCGGACAAGGCCAGACACGGGTGCAAGTGGAGAGAAGGGCTGGAAGGCTGCTCTGCCCTCATTGCATCTCAGGCTGTTCTGCAGCCACTTGGTTTCAGCCTGGAAGAAGGAAGGGTCCAGAAGATGTTTCTTTGGTGGTTAGCTGAACTCTTCCATGGTGACATTGATCATGTTTCCTCAGATCTTGCCTCCAATTTAGCAGAACAAAATGAATTAACTTTGCAAGGAGACTTGGGACTCCTTTAGCTCCTGTGTTCTGATGAAGTGGGCAAGGCTGGATTGGGAAGGCCATTTGGTGCCTTAGACCAAGTGGCCTCTGAAGTGCCAGTCCAGGGGCTCCTTGTTTCCCTGAGGACGATGAAGCAAACTCCTAGAGCACCAGGTGGATGAAGGTTCTCAGTCGTCCAGGTGGAGTTGTCTGGAAGTTGAGTCATGGCAACTTGGTTTTCTTTTTTGGTTTGAAACATTTGGCTGCTTATCCTTGTGGCTTCTTCAAACAGAAACTTGGTTAAGGGATCCCACAGATGTCCTCCAGGGAGGTTTCATTTCTTGTCTAATCTGGAGAGACAGAGAGTCGTTGGGCTGTAAATGTTCCAACTCCTAAATCCTGAAGTGTGTTGTTAAGCGTTAAGCCTCCCTGGTGAACAAACTGCATATGTCTGGAGTTGGGGTCCCCCTAACCAACTTGCTTGGGCTGAAAAAGCTCCTTGGGTAAGCACTGAAGCGTTTTAATCTCCCCCCCCTCCAAAAAAGCCCAGGTGCCATGACTCAGCATCCAGACCTAGGGCACTGCTAGCATCAGGCAATCAGACCAAGACAGGTAGGAGCCCATATGCAGCCCCCTCCCCTTTTTTTGTTGCCCTCAAGTCAAAGTTGCTCCCAGCCACTTCTTGGAGTAGACCCTACAGTTTTTTTGGCAAGGTTTTTTGGAAGTGGCTTTCCCTTGCCTGTTTCTTCCAAGATCTGAGCGATTGTGACTGGCCCAGGAGCTTTGAGCCTCAGGAGGACCTGAGACGCAGGATCTGCCGGTTTTTAGCCTAGTGTCTTTAACCACCACAGCACACTGCCTCTCCACATATGCACACAATGGTAATAAGTGTGGTGAAACATAAATATTCTCTGCGTATTTCCTTATGTGACTGATTTATGGTTGGGGGAATACAAGTTTAAAAAAGGGAAAACAAAAGCCATAATGCCTGTAGTGTACAAAGAGCCGATATTCTCCGCCTTTTGCCCCATGTGGTCAGCCAGAGAGATGACCTTGGAGAAGGTACCCAGAAGTCCTTAGAGTGCATTAAACCCCTCCAGCAGGCAGGCCGTCTGCTGGCTCCTCCTTGACCAGCTGGATGGTCAGAGGGAGGGGGAGAAAGTTCAGGCAGGCTTGCAGGAGTCTGTGACTGGAGCCTCCCTCAGCCAAGCAGAGACCTGGTCGGTCTGTGGAATCAGTTGCCTGCTTTGGTCTGGCCTTTGAGGCTTTGATGGCCTGGGATGAGCTTCCTCCTAAGGAAATACCAGCCTCCTGTGCAGTCCTGGCACTACCCCATCGAGTCAAGAATCAGAAGGCTCCAGGGAGAAAGGGGGGGGGATACATTTTGAAGCAGAAGGGGGCCGCCATCTTCCAGAAAAGAGGCAGTGGTGGGCCCACACATAAAAATGCCATCCACAATGAATCTGGACAAATTAGTCCAGATTGGTCTTTGATTTAGACAAATCTAGAGCAATCCCCCGGGAAGATTGTTGAGGACTGCAACTTCCGACAGCAAATGGGCCTATTTCAGCCGAGTTTCAGGCTTGGGCACAAACATGACAATTGTAGCTGTGGAGGAGGAGGAGGAGGGAGGGTGTGTGAACCTCCTGGTATTGCTTGCTCTCTCACTGGTGGTGATGGCTTCCTTCTTTCCTTTTCCTGGGGATTGGGGAGAGTTCTGCTTTACATGCTTTGGGGCTTTGTGTCCAACTAGTAATGCGGGGGTGCAGTGAGTGAGCTCTTGGTTCCTCAGTTGTGAGGTGCTTCAGGACTCCTATTCCACATTTGCAGGAGGCCACTGGGGAAGGTCATCTGTGGATACAGGGTGAGGCATCATCAGTATCCTTTTCAAATACAACTTTTAAGTTTTGACCTCAGTTCATTGAAATGCTGAGGCTGTTTAGGTTTGATAGAGGAGACAGGTTGAGGCTCAGTCCCAGCATGATAGGCCATCCCACACACATGGTGATTCCGGGCCGCTTCCAGCATAAAAAATCCACAACATGGAACACGTAAGACACCAATATCCCCACTGCATGGCAGCAATAAACCCAACCACACTAGCCACTTGCTTGGCTCCATATCAGCCTGGGGTTCCCAGGCCTGATGACAGAACCGTGTCTTCAGGGCCTTTTGGAAAAGTAGCAAGATGGGAGCCAATCTTATCTCTGGGGGAATGGTCTTCCATAGGGAGGGAGCCGCCACCAAGAAGGCCTTTTCTTGGTCTCACCAGATACAAATATAATTCAAACAAAAACTGTTTGGGGGTCCTCCATAATTTTTAAAAGTGAGAAGGGGTCCTGACAGGAAAAAGTTTAAGAAACTACATTCTAGATAGAATCTCACTGTCCCTTACCAAACTGGTTCATAAAGGGAATCTTAGACTTGCAACTCTGGCTGATGTGGCAGCTATGCCCTTGAGGGACTTTACACAACATCTGCTGGTGTACCTGATAAATTCCTCCTAGAACCAGATAGAATAGATCGACTAACAAACAGAATACTCCTAATTGCTTGTGTGTCCTTGATTTCTTCAGCGGAGCTGTTGCAATGTGCTAAACATTGAAGGCTGCCCTTGAAGATAATTCAGAAGCTACAACTAGTCCAAAACGCAGCATCTCCTGGTGCTTCTTGTTGTGCCTGCATCACATTGCTGGTTAGCAGGAGCTTCTGGGCGCATTTCAGAATGCTGTCTTGCTGCACAACAAACTCTTGCTATTTCGAGCACTGAGGTGCTTCTGGGTTGAAAGGATTCGCTGGTGACATCACTGTTGCCCAGGGAATGCCCGGTTGGAGGCTCATTTTATTTCTGCCTTAATGTGCCCATCAAAGCGGTATCTATTTATCCACCTATACTTACCTATTATCTACCTGTTTAGCACACTGCTAAATGAGCAGGAGCTGGAGTGGAGGACGGGAGCTCTTCCCCTCACACAGCAGCACCCGGGTTTTGAACGCTTGCAGATTCACCCCTGTGTTGTAACCATGTGAGCCACAACACTCCTCACTGTTTGTTTAAAGGTTCAGGGCCTTGATATTTGTGGGTCCACCTTCTGCTTAACTGATATCAACTAGAGTGGGTGATCTCTGCATTCTTTCACACAGGTGTTGCCACTTGTGACTTGTCTTCTCTGGCTCCTCCTCTGGGTTAGCACCTGTGCAGACACTGACTTCTCCCTTTTGGGGGTCAGAACGTCTGCCAAGACTGGCTATTTGAACAGGCTGTGGGGTGATGTTTTTTAAAAAATGCGGGTGTTGAGTAGGCTATATTCCTGAATCTTAGCCTTGTGTTTTATGGATTTGTTTTTTTGTATGCTTTGTATTCTGTTGTTTCTAACCTGAGTTAGTTTGTGATTGGAGCAGTCTAGAAGTTTGGTAAAATAAATAACTAAAAAACTTTCACCCTGTCCCCAGTCTTCTCTTTTCGATGGTAGTTTTTGTCAAGGATTAGGGGGGGGAATGGATTATCCGGATCCAATGCAGTCAGAATCCAGACTTAGATACGAACAGAAGTGACTATCTGCTCTTGTGGATTATCTCCCAAGAGATCCTGAATGGAGAAAGTGTAGCAATCTTGTTCCTTTTAGGTTTCTCTTGATGCCATTGATCAAAAGGTTTAGGGATTCTGTTTGGCAATGCTTCTGCTTTTCGCTAAGAAGGGGTTCCAGTTGATATTTCTGTGGTGGAAAGGAGTGTTTGTCTGTGGCCAGACTGACGTGGAGGCCACTGGGCTCGGTCTTTTCTCTCATTGTCTTTCGCATCTATAGAACTGTTGGGAGAGGCCATCCTTGGTTCGGGGTGGGTGGCTATCATGCATGTGCAGATAACATCCAGTAATATGCTTTACTGTGGGCCAGGCAGGAGATGCTGTAGACAGCCTAACCTGGCATCTGGTAGCTGAGAGAATCTGGATAGGATAAAACAGAATGAAATAAAAACCCCAGCAAGGCAGAGGGGCTGTTTGTCCAGAAGCCAATTGGTTTTCTATTTGATTGATTGATATGCACCCTTCTGGTGGTGTCAGCTCTCAACCACAAAGATGCATTACTATTCAGAACCATCTTCCTTCTCGCTTAATATTATCTAGCAATATTTGCTGCAGCTCATTTGGTCTCTTAGCCAACAACATGGCCTCTTCTGCATGCAAACGTAACAGCCAATACATCTCTGCGGTCACCATAAGGATTCCTTGTACTTTATCTACAAATAAAAGGCTACAGGCACATCATGCCTCCTTGCCTTGGAGCCTTCTCAATGTTTAACCATCCCTAAGCATACCATTCATTCTCATGCAGGCTTTACTTCCACCCTCTACTGCTATTTCTATATTCAGTACCATCCAACAAGTCCATAGTCTCATAAAACATTCTCTACTTCTAGTTTATTCACTATCTATAAATTAGCAAATGTACAAAGCTACAAAGCATCTCCTAAAATCTGCTTATTGTCACCTCTCCAATGTCCAATGGTTTCCCAGGCACACTTCATAGAATATTAGGGCTGGGAGGAACCTCGGAAATCTTCCAAGACAGGAGTCCTCATACCATCTTGAACAAATGGTTGTCCATTTTTTAAAAATCTCCAGTGACAAGGTACCCACAACTCTGGGGGGCAAGCTGTGGCAGCCCTCCAAATATTGGAAGATGGCAATTGTGTCTCTCCTCAGTCTTCTCTTCCTTAAGCTAAACATACCTTGTTCCTTTAATCATAGGTTTTAGCCTCCGGACCCCTCATCATCTTTGTTGCTCTTCTCCGTACTCTTTCTAGGGCCTTGGCATTTCTTTTGTATAGTGGTGACCACAGCCAGATGCAATATTCCACATGTGGCCTTACTTGTACAGGTATGCAGCAGTACTGTCACTTCCCATGACCTTGATGTTATCCTAGGACTGCATTGGCTCTTTTGGCAGCTGCAGCACACTCCTGGCTCATATTTAAGGAGTGGTCCATTGGGACACCTAGTTCTCTCTCACAGGCACTACTGTTGAACCAGGTAGTGCCTATCCCGTACCTGTGCATCTGGTATTTCCTGCCTAAGAACAGGAATTTTTCTCACCACTGAGCTGCATCTTGTTGGATAGAGCCCAATGCTGAAGATCATCAAAGTCCTGAATCTTGAGTCTATCATCCAAAGTGTTAACAAATTCCCCCCAACTTGGTGTCATCTGCAAATAGCAAGAGCATTTATATACCACTTCACAGTGCTTTACAGCCCTCTCTAAGCAGTTTACAGAGTCAGCATCTTGCCCCCAACCATCTGGGTCCCGTGATGAGTTCCTATTCTGTTCCTTCATCTATGTCTTTTATGAAGATGTTGAAGAGTGTTGAGTTTATAATAATATTTACTAATATTATTATATGTACTAAAATAGTTTGTCACGAAAGCGTCTGCCTGTGAAGGCTCCTGGACTGGGACTGAAAGGCAAAAGCGGAAGCAGTATGCACCATCCCATATTTGGGTAGACCAGGTTGCCCGCTCTCACTGGAAAAACCACTTAAGATGTTGAAGAGTGCTGGGCTCAAGACAGAACTTTAAGGTACTCCAATGTATGCTTCCCTCCATGAAAATGCAGTTCCATTGAATGCAATTGATCAGCCAATTGCATATCCATCTGGTGGTGATGCTGTCTAACCCATATTGTTCTACCTTATAGTAGAAGTAGACTGTGGTCTACTTTGTCAAATACTTTACTGAGGTCTAGGTAAACTACATCCACAGCATTTTCTTGGTCGACTAATTTAATCACTTTATCACAGGAGGCGGTAAGGTTTGTCTGGCATGACCGATGCTGGCTTTTAGTAATTGCCTTGTTTTTTTCTAGGTGCGCTTAAACAAGCTAATTCCCCAGTTTCTTTTACATTTCTTCTTGTTATCCTTCCAATTGCATAAGAAATAATAACAGCTATTACCAATATAAATCTCAATTTTTTTCCTTCAAACAGTTCAATTTTGTCTCATTTTATCACCTGTATTTTTAATACCATTTACCCTTCAGGTAGCTCCTTCTTTAGCCCTTTTCTTTTCCACTTCCAAAATAATCCTCCCTTTCCCCCATGTAAGTTGTGTTTTCTCTGCTTCTTTTTAAAAAAATATGCTTATTGTTTGACTATTTTATTTGCAACTATTGTTTTCTCTCTTTGCACATTATTACAGCAACTTAATTTCATGATTCGCCTCTTACCTACCTTGTTTCCTTACACACGATCTCTAGCATTTCATAATGCCACAAAACTCACTTTTTTTATACTTCCCACACAAGAAACGCCACATGGCTGTAGTTCTTCAAAATGTTATTTTCCCCCCACTATGGTCCAAGCAGCTTCCCACCCTTTTCCTTTCAGTCCCTTGGAATAATAACTTCTAGTTCTTTTCAAGACTTACGCTGTCTCATCGCCCTTGTGTTCTTCAAATTTCCATTGTGAACTATCAGATCAGTTGTGCTTTTCGAATAGAATAGAATTTTAGACTTGCATCCATTCGTTGCCATACATACATGTAACTGACATGTTTAAACCATGTTTTTGATCAGAGCATTTTAATTCACATCTGCCACATATGTCTCCTGTCTCTTAGCATCACAGACATGCAATATATTTTTTAAAATGACATGAATGCACCCCTTCACCTTTTGGCATATGTGTTGCTATCATTGCTCTCTTTGGCATCTTTTCTGTGCTGTGGCTGCCAACTGAGGAACCCTTAGAGGATCCATGAGCAGCTTCCATTGCACGTGTGCCACAGGCAGCAGCTTTGTCCGCTAACTGTGAGGAGACTCTGGGCAAGCCTTGGGCACAGCTTGGTCAAGAGGCCAAGTCATAGCCAGTTGTGCCCCACGCATGCTCACGGGCAAACCAGGATATTTGCTGCGGAGACCATGTGACAAGCCAAGCCTTGTGGCTGATAGCCCACCAGTTGGGAGGCAAACACAGATCAACAACACAAGATGCTTCTGATTTGGGGGAGGGGGGGACTTGGGACATAATAAAAGTGAGCGATGCTGAGGTTGATGGGGAAGGTAGTATGCGGTACAGAGCTTGCTCACCTCTGAATGTGATGCTTGATTTGCACAGCAGCTTCTTGAATGTCAATCAGACATGAATCACAGTGGAAACAATGCTACCCACTGTTGGTTGGAAACAGGCCTGCAGTCACTGTTGGTAGGCTAGATGCCCAGGAGGCTGCCTGGGCACAGCATCCACTCATGGTCCTCTCTCCTCCTGCCTCCCATTTTTTCACCCCTAGATTCTCCTCGGAGGCGGCTGTGGAGCAACTTTCAGATGCCTGGAGTCTCCAACTACACCACAATGATGCTGAGCCCAGATGGGCGGGTCTTGTACGTTGGTGCCCGTGAGATGCTTCTTGCTCTGAACACCAGGGCCTTCTCTCCCGGGCCCCAGCACCAGCAGGTCAGTTCAGAGGCCCTGGTCTCTGGGTCTCCTTCCCTGCTTCAAAAGAGGTCCTGGGTGCTATTCCTAACTAGCAGCATCTAAGGCAGAAAGCCAGGCTTTGATCCTCAGGCTGGAAGGAGCAGCCGTAGAGGTGAGAAGGCTCTTCCCTCCCAGCCTTCAACTGGGTGGCTTCCCTTGTCTGCCATCTCATTACTCAGCCACCATATTTGAAACGCTGAGGGTGACGGGGAGGGTCTGGTTGTGGTTCCACCTCCAGCAATTGCCTGTATAAACAAGAAAAGATTGGCTTTGTGGCTGGCCTCGGGGCTGCTTCCTTCTCAGTGTCTGGACCTGGAATTGAGCATGCCAATTTGCCCGTGACTGGCGTTGCTTGGTGAGGTATGAGGGGAGCACCGGTGAGTCGGTAGCTCACGGAACCAGCCAGAAGTGCTACAAGAAAAGGGTCCTCCTGGAGAGGCCGGGTGAGTGATGGCAGTCTGCTTTCCTTCCTGCAGCTGATCTGGCATGCCGAAGAGGAAAAGAAACAGCAGTGCATCTTCAAGGGCAAGGATCCTCAGGTGGGTAAATGCCAGTCGGGGGCATAAACTCCAGCAAGAAGAGCAGTGCTCAATTCCACTGGGAGTCTGGGGCCCATCCGGGCGTTGCCTCTTCCTTCCAGTGCAGCCAGAGCAGCCCAAACCCAGCAGGAGCTTCCTGTGGCTGCCTGGTCCTGAGTGAAGCCTTCTCCTCTTCCTCCCTCCCTCCCTTTGCAGAGAGACTGCCACAACTACATCAAGGTCCTCCTGCAGCTGAATGAGACCCATCTGTACACCTGCGGGACCAGCGCCTTCAGCCCCGCCTGCACTTACATTGTGAGGACCATCCCCCCCCCGCCCTTGTTGTTTTCCTTCGGCTTAGCAAGGCATAGCCTGAGGCCATCACTAGTTGCAGATGGTTGAATGTTTTGTGGAACAGAACAATGAGGCTAACTTTATTTAAATCAGAGCCAGTTTCCTTATTACGCTTGTCCTGCCTATTATGCATTAACAGGCTCAGAGTGTATCCCCCCCACCCCCCACTGAAATGTTTCATGTCTTTAATCTAGTTTAAGATAATAATCTTCAGAGTAAGGCATGTTGAGCCCCAGGCTGAAGTGAGTCCCTGGTGAGGGTTTTCACAGCTGCCCTGGACAGCTGATGGGAACCACCCAGCCTGGCAGGGAGGGGGGATCAAGCTCAGAGCTAGTCTGGAGTCACTGCATGCAACTGCAAAAGGACCCAACCCAACCCTCCCTGAATTCCTTGGAACCACATCTAATTGTTCCCTAGAAAGGCTGCCAGACTGCGGAGATTCCTGTATTGTAGGCAGAACACGGGTGGTTGTTTTGCCTGACAACAGCCTTGTGCAGGATCAAGCCCCCTTCTTCCAAACTGGTGGGAAGACCCAGCCTGCAGCCACATTCTGGACTTGCCTGCTGCGGGGGTGGGTGGGGGGTGGGCACAACTGCTGGGTTTGCCTGGCTCTGCAATCTCCTCATGTGGGCTCCCTGCTAGAATTTGCACTCGGGGTCTTCCCCAAGACAGAAGTTGCATGGAAGATCTGTTTGCAGTGCAGGGGAGAGGACAGACCTGTGCAGAGTTGGCCAGCTCAGGCTTGTGGGGCTTGTGGGTCTGCCCTTTCTGATCGGGAACTCACCGGTCTTTGCCACTTTCTCATGCAGAGCCTGCCAGCCTTCCAGCTGCAGCAAGACCTTTTGGGAAAGCTCTTGCTGGAGGACGGGAAGGGACGCTGCCCCTTTGACCCGGAGTACAGATCTACAGCCATCATGGTTGGTAAGGAGCTTTGGAGTTCTCAAAGAGGCCACCCTGGGCGCCTTTGGGTGGAGGTAGAGGGGCTGCTGCCTGCAAGGAAGGATGATCTCCCCTGGGTTCATTGACCATGGACTATTGTCCATGGGGGGTGGGGGGATCTTCTGTCCACTCTCTTGGTGGGGAGATCCAGGTGGTGCAGGCAGAAAGCTTCCCATGGCCCTATAATGGCTGCTTTCTCTCAGATGGTGAACTGTATACGGGTACCGTAAGCAAGTTTCAGGGCAATGAGCCCACCATCTTCCGCAGCCTTGGCAGCCGCCCGCCCATCAAGACGGAAAGTTCCCTCAACTGGTTGCAAGGTGTGTGATGAGTGGATTGAAGGAGGAGGAGGAGGAGGAGGAGGAGGACGATGATGGTGGCACTGGGGGGTGGGGGGGATTCACATTTGTACAGCGCTTAGATAACAGCCCTGCCACTCAGGATGGACAAACATGGAGCAGGACAGAGAGCTCTTTTGATGGACTTAGAGGTCCGTGCCTTTCAGTAACTTTCGTAAATTCTGTTTGGGCTCTGATGTTGGATGTTGAGGTCTCTGCTCACTGGCTACTCAGCATGGGGCAGCTCTGAGGTGATCTTGGCCAGGTTTAGATGAATCTCCACCAGGGCAACTTGTGACTGTTTCCTAGATGGAGTCCCAGAGGCTCTCCGCTCTTGCCATGAAACCTACATGAAGGTTCTAGGATTTGAGCAATTTACTTCATGGGCAATTGCTGCATTCATGTTTCTGCTGATTGCCCTTCGTTTTATTGCAGTCACATGTTTACAACACTATTATATTGCTTCATCTATTTTTTAAGCTGCCCTTAGTACCCTGTCAGAAAATTGTACCTAAAACATGAGGTATAAACATGAAATTAAATGAAATTAAAAAGCAGCCAGATTAAAACATATAATTATAGCAGTTTTGAATTTGCTTGCGGCTCCCCTTCATACAAAAATATGTATGTTCATGTGTTGTTTTGGCCAGGTATCTGATGCCAAAGATGCCACTTTGCAGAAACTGCTTGTGCGTATTAGGAACAAACCTGCTGGAGGTTGTTCAGTTTAGACATTTCCAAGTCTTTGTTTATGGTGAGAAGCTTGCAACATCTTGAATCCCCAGGGACCAGGCTCGGAGTTTTTGGTAGACTTTTAGGCATTCAATACCATCTTTCCAGAAATTATTCACTCTAAAGTGATTCAGCTTACTGTGCCTTTTCATATTTGTAGGTGGACTATCAGCTTTTTGAGAGATAGGAAGCAACAGGTGAAGCTAGGGAAAATCACATCAATCACCGGGACAATTAGCACAGATGCCCCTGAGGGCTCTCCATTACTCTATTCTCTCTCTATCAGTGACTGCATCTCTAAGGATCTCTCTGTTAAAGT
>JANHZT010003080.1:95153-105887 GCA_032468215.1 Stegonotus admiraltiensis
AGGACTAACCCAGAAAGGGTGTGGGTGGCTTTGTTACTTGCTATATATCCCAGTTAGAAGCTTTTTTTCTAAACAAATGTAGTTTTAAAAAACTGGGGAGGTTGGATGGTACAAACACCTCCCAACAGCATTATCAGACGCAAGGTACCAAGGACGAAATGATGGCTTGCTCAGGGTAGTTTCTTTATTGCTGTTCACTCATAAAGAAAATCTTGCCAGGCTAAAAGCACCTTGGAAAGATTTAGGGAGGATCCCTGCTGGGCCTCTTTCTGCACACCAATGACTCAAGGCTGATCTGCCTCCAAGTTCCTTGGGAAAGGCCCCCAGCCTCTTGCAACTCAGCACCAGGTTCCACCAAAAGCATACAATCCATCCCTGCACAGGGACACATTTCAAGGTACAATTGAGAAGAGCAACGAAGATGATTAGGGGGCTGGAGGCTAAAACATGAAGAACGGTTGCAGGAAGTGGGTATGTCTAGTGAAAAGAAGGACTAGGGCTAAGATAGCAATGTTCCAATATCTGAGGGCCAGCAGCCACAAATAAGAGGGGATCAACCTACTCCACAGCACGTGAGGGCAGGGCAAGAAGCAGTGGGCGGAGGTTCGTCAGAAGGAATCCAACCTAGAACTAAGGAATTTCCTGACAGGACCAGCTGGCCTCCATTGGGGTCTCCATCATGGAGATTTTTAAGAAGAGATTGGACAGCCATTTGTCTGGAGTGGTATAGAGTCCTGCTCCTTCTAGCAGACCTCCATGGTCCCTTTTCAACTCCCTTATTCTGTTATTCTGAGTCTGCCAGTGTGAGTCACAATAAAATTATGTCCTTGATCAGGTTTCTAATCCATTTTCTGTGCAGCTGAAGGTATTGTGATGTAGAGACATGCAGATCTGAAAGTGAGAACCGATTAGCAGTACTTTCCCCTGGAAACGGCCATCAGATTTTTTTTGCTTTGCACCAGGGACCACTTTCTTTCCTAACACCTGGACTTCTCTTGCAGCTCAACACTACCACCACGACTCCCAACAGCACCATCCGCTCAGCCCTGAGAGGTTCGGTGTTAAACTCCCCTGGATGCCACCCACCCCTGTCTGGAGGCAAGGTAAAGAGTCCGGAGGGAGGCAGCCTCCCATCCCATTCCCAGCTCTGTCTGAAGGCCAAGAGGCAGGAGAAACTAAAGGAAGCTCAGCAGTGGGAACTGGGCAAGTGCAAAAGTGGCGAAGTGTGGAAGTGGGAAAAGTGTGGAGTGGAAAAATTACAAAATTAGGGGAGAAGTGTAACAGAATACCGAAACTGCTTAGAAATGAGAGAACGCAGATTGCTTCCTGGAGAAGCTGAAGGGCCTCAAGGTCCTGCAACCACAGCTGGCTTTGGTGCGTTGTCAGCTGGCCTGACACCATTGCAGCGCCCAAGTGCTACACAGGCGCCGGGTGTACTTGGCAAGAGATCTTGGCCAAAATAGAGCAGGTTAGCCTCCTTGGGTGGGCTGCTGCCCAAATCCAGCCCTTTAGCTGTGGTACAGGCCGCCTGCAGCTCAAGGTTTTGGAATGCAGACAAAATTATGCAGAAGGCAAAAGCAACAGGACAGCTGGAATGTTCCTACATTGCCCTCAGCTGTGCCCAGGCGAGAGCACCAGAGCTCATGGAGCCCACATGGTGCACACCTGTGGCACTAGGGAGTGGGTGGCTGGAAGACTGGAAATACCTTCAGAGCAATTGTTTGAGGAGGATGGAGAATGGCAGTCCTAAATTCCCAGAAAAGCTCCACCGTGGCTTTGTCAAACATGGCCCCTCCTGTGCCCCTTCCTTTAATCTTCTGGCTGTCCTTGCCCAAAGTGCCACTCCTCTCTCTGCCTGCAGCCTGTCCGGACCCCCATCCGTGTGGTTGCCAAGACCCCTTCCAAAGGCCAGATGGAGCGCAACAAGGAGAACGTGTCTCCAATCAACCGAACAGTTCTGAGCGGTGGGTGTACCCCGACAGCCCCTGCCCAGCGCAATGGCAGTATTTACTCTATTGCCAGCACCTATTCGGCATTTGCGGTAATTCCCTTCTCCCTCTTCTTCCCCTCTGCCCTTTTGTCCCCACTGGCTCTGGAGCCAGAAGCAGCCTGCAAGAGTGGCCAGATGGCTGCATTCCCCATCAGGTCCTCTGGCCAATCAGCCCTTGCCCAGGGGCTGCCTTTTGGGGCTGGGCGAGTCCCACTTGCTGCTGGGACTCCTTTTCCTGCTGCTTCCTCTGCCTGTCAATGGCAGTGGCGAAGGAGGGGCCGCTGCATGCAGAGAGGGCTTCATGGCTAGAAGCAAGCTTGGGCAGGCCAGCCCACAGTTCTGCCTCCCTCTACCGATTCTTCCCTGCCGCTGCTTCCACGCCCACCAAAAGCCCCTCTGAACACAGACTTGCTGTTTTTCCCTCCTCAGCGCGCACTTTCAGAGGCTTCCAAATTTGAGCACCCATCCCATGTCCTCAACTCCACGGCTTCGAATCCTGACGGCTGAAGGGGGGCCGTTACCAGCCCTGGACCCTCTCACCATCCAGGGTCCAGCATGAACTGGACCTCCTGGAGCCTGGTTTTGCTGCCACTTAACTGTTTTTAATGAATTGATTTCCAAGTTTTGTTACAGGGAATAAAGGTCTAGATGCAGCAGCTGTTCTGGGCCCAGGCCTGCTGCCTTGTTCATGGGGGGAGGGTGCGCAGGGGGGAACAGGCGGAGGTTTGCCTCCCTCCTTTCCTTGGGCAACCTTGTCCACCCAGGCCTGCTTTTCAGCAGATGGTCTCCTGCTTACCTTAGGCACAGGAAGTGGAGACACTACAGGGAGTCCTAAAAGGATGCATCACCTCCCTCTTCACCAGCTGGCTCGTCTCCTGACTGGGCTAAGAGGCTGGCATCCCTAGCACTTCGACTGTACATTTAATGATCATGGCTAAATTTGCACCTTCTTCACTACAGCAGCCTCTTATTTATTTGTGTGGCTGTTCGCTTGCTCAGAGATGTAGGTGAGCAGCAAAAAATCAGTTGTACTGTTTTGAAAAAGCTGGTTTTTTAAATTTCTGATTAGCTTTATATAAAAGATAATTTTATTCTGCATTTAATGTTGTACTTCTGATATGTAAACATTGCTGTGCTGTTGTAAGAAACATCTGTGTTGCTCGCCTCAGAGGAAACCTGCACTGACACACCCACCCAGCCCTGCCCAAGTTCATGACCTGAGATCAAGATGGAACTCTGTGAAGCTGCTCAACCTTCAGAGAAACATATGTTGGACGTGGCCACATCCTGGTGCCCCAACTGGTCATATTTCCCTGGGGAAAAAGCCTTACCTACCCCAACCCCAGGTTTAGAGTTGGCCAGCGCCTAAAAAGGAAACGAGCAGGGTGAGGCAACAAGGGCTGTAATGGGGACAGTGGGTAGCACTGTGAAGGGCCATGGGGGGATGGGGGGCCATGTAGCAGTGGCAGTGGGCCAGGCTTCCAGTGCAGCCTCCCACAACAGTAACTTGGAGGGTTCAGACAGTCCCAGAACAGTGCTGACATGACACCCTGCAGCCACCCCCACCACAAAACTCCAGCTTGGCCTTACGCAGTGCACTGGCCCACAACCCTCCACAGACAGTGGCTTGGGCCTGCCCTGCCTGCCACCAGCCCAGCAGAAATTCAAAGCTGGACTTTCCCCACCTGGCCCGGACCCTGGCACCATTGGCTTGGATGGTGGGTGCCTTGGATGGTAGTGGACGGCGTAGTCTCTGCACTGGCTAAGCCAGGCAGACTGGATCACCAATCCCCCTGTGAGGCAGCCCAGGCGACAGGTAACGGTCACTGCTGTGTAGATAAAGCTGGACAGGCCCACAAGCCCAAAGTGGGGCCGGGGACCTTCTTAGCATGTCAACTGGGTTAGAACCGGCACCCAGCTGGGTATCCAAGCCACTCTATGGAAAATGTGATTCCCCCTTAGAAACAATTTCAGATTTTTTCCCCTCCTGCCTCTCCCTTGTCCACATAGAACTCCTTTCACTGTTGCAAATGCTACAATTTCAAACATTGAATATAGCAGATGCAGGTTTTTTTGTTTTTATTTATGCAGCATGTCCCGTTATCCCTAAATCCTACAGAGTTGTCTGCCAGAGTACAAAATGCTGAAAGCGCAAGAGAGAAGAACCAGTGTGTGTGTGTGTCTGCCCCAGGACCCCCAAGAACTCACGCTTTGCCAAGTCCCAGCAGCAAGTAGCGCCCCACCAGGCCAGCCTGGTGCATGTGGCCAAGTGCAGCTGAGGTGCTTCTGAGCAGGGAGTGGGGGAAACGGGATGAGGGCTCTCACTCCCCGGCAGCAGCATTGGGCTTAATCAAGCCATAGGAGACAGCATGAGCCAGGCACTCCTGGGCCAACTGAGCCACCTGGGGCTTGTCCTCTGCCCTGGTCACCACGGACAATATCTCCAGCATCTCGCTCTCCATCAGCTTCATGGCCACCTCCCGGTCAGCTGCCATCATGTTTCTCACCACTACCATGCCGCGATGCTGAAGCTCTGTGCAGGGGCTTAACAGCAGAGACTGCAGGATTTCCAGCCAGTCCGTCGCCTTGGAGAAGAAGCAACAAGAGGCAGGTTGCAGGCATGCCTGTCCCTGTCCCTGCAACCCACCAGATGCTCCACCAGGCAATAGCCCTGCTTCCAAAGCTGTCAGTACCCCTGGAAAAGTAGGCCTGTCGCAGAAGGATCCTGCCACTTGCCTTCCCAGGCTCACAGAGCAAGGTGCACCCCTCAAGAAGTGTGCATGTGCACGTGTGCAAAAGGGGGGGGGCAAGCAAGAGGTAGCTCACACAAACTTACCACTTGGGAAATCCGGACACAGATCTCTGGCAGCAGCGAGGTCAAGACTGCCAGCGTCCCAGAAGCTGCCTGACGAAGCCTCTCATCTTCCTCCCCACTGTACAAAACCAGCAGTTTGAGACGATCGCTGCCTTCAGCCAGAAACAGCTCTGCTACCTGTATGAAAGACGAGAGGCTGTCAGGCCTGAGGAATAGTGCCCACCCCTCCCCAGTCTGCTCTCAGCTGCCCACCTGGGGGCTCAAGGCCAGGTTGCACATGCACTCCGTGGCCGCCAGACGAATCATCTCATGCTCCTCAAACATGAAGCCTTCGATTATGGGCACGGCCTTTTCCTTCACAATCTTCTGCCTGCAGGAGACATGAGGAGAAGTAGCCACAAGCCATGCCAAGATCTTCCCAAATGCAAAACAGACCTCACCTGAGCCTCTCACTGGTCCCAGCCAGGTTGGTGAGTGCCATCAGCCCCTCAAAATTCTGCAGGCCGGAACGAGTCAAATGCAGGAGGCTCATCAGGGGTCTGACCACCTCATAGACCTGCAGAAAAGAAGTGCCCAAAAGTGCATGGCTTAGCCAAGAGAGGTCTGCTCTTCTCACAGGAGAGGAGGACCAAGGAAGAGCCGCCTCCCATTCCCACCAGTGCTCCCCCCCCCCGACCCGTTCTCCAGGAAAGGCCATCTCTGGAGCCGTTGTGATGGCGATCTTGGCCAGAGCCTGGGCGGCCTTGCTCTGCCCCACTTCGGTCCCTTCCAGAGCCAGAGGGATGAGTGCCTGTTGAGTGACAGGGAAGCAGGAAAGAGACTAGTCAGCCCCGAGAGCCTTGCTGGGAAGAGCAAGAGGAGGAAGGGGCAATACTGACCTTCCCCCCTCCGGCAGCTACCACAGCCCCACGGTTCTCTGGGTTATCCACTACAGCCAGGAAAACCCTGTAGCACAGCAGGATGGGGGGGGGGCGGTCAGAAGTAGGTTCAAGCACATACTCTCCCACCAGCCATGTGGGAATAGAGATGGCAAGCAAATAGGACTTATCTCCACCCTGCCCTGTTAAGTCACAGTTTGAATCCAGGATCCAGAAACCCTGCCTCATTGGAGAGCAATTTCAAGCGGAGGTGACTTGGCCGCCTCTGGCATGCTTTCAGCTAGGTTCCTGCACCAGGCAGGGGACTGGATTGCAGGCCTAAATGCCATTTTCCAACTTTTGGGACTCTGTTTTAACTGAGGACGCTGGAGGGACCGAAAAACAGCAGCTGCAGAAATGGGCTGTATTTTTCATCCCTAGAGACTGTTGGGCCCTGACCAAACAAACCCACCCACCCAAACAAGACCATTCAACTAATGTTTTCCTGTCTCGGGAATCATAATGCTAGTTTGCTCCAATCTCTCTCCCAGGGAGAAAAAGATGCTTCAGACCCTTTTCCTGAAGGACTATGGAGATGCATGGAGCCCACAGACTGCTGGTTCTCAAGAGTTCCCTTCCCTTGTCCAAGTATAAGTCTTAGAGGAACCACTGCCTAGCAAGGTCAGCAGTAAAACGTATCTCACACGTATAATCAATGGAGCATTAACCAATGTCTGAATGCCTCGAGATGCAAGTCATCTTTGGCAGGAAAGATCAGACGGCTAGCTGTCCACCAGAAACTCATGCCATAAACTTAGGAACCCCTCCCCGCTGCCAGCCCCACCTGACTGTTCCAAGTTTATTTGCCTCTGGACTCCAGGTCAAATCGCAGAGCCTCACCTGGAAATCAGCTCCCGGCAGGCAGGGCTTAAAGAAGGACTCTCGTTCTTGATCATGCAAACAAGAGCTGAAACCACACCTGCGGCCAAGAGCTTCTGCACACGCCTGTGGACGAACTCTGGCTTATCCTAGAAGATGAGATGAGTGAAGGCACCAGCAGGGGCAGCCCTTTACAGGCCCCTCCATTGCACCTCTGCCCACCCCCCATAAGATGCAGTCCCTTCTCTCCCGCAGGGCTTTTGCCTCTACTCTTCATCCCCCCGGGCACCTGTCTGTCTCACCTTGGGGTGCTTCTCAGGGATGTGCTGCTTGGCATATTTAGCAAGTTCCACCATCTGTGGGTCAGGTTCCTCAAAGTCATAGCTGCTAGTACAGTTGACCAGTGTAGAGGCCACTGCAAATAAGCAGCTCCGATTCTCTGTCTAGGATGGAAGCAGGGAGAGGGGAGGTTTATTTA
This sequence comes from Stegonotus admiraltiensis, assembly GCA_032468215.1. Taxonomy (NCBI): domain Eukaryota; kingdom Metazoa; phylum Chordata; class Lepidosauria; order Squamata; family Colubridae; genus Stegonotus; species Stegonotus admiraltiensis. Next base: position 102,173 of record JANHZT010003080.1, read on the forward strand.
GCAGTCCTTTGAGTTCACTGATCAGCACCTGTAACTTGAAGATATCCTGGAATTCTGGAGTTGGATAAACAAGCACTCGTTCTTGCCAGAATGTTCCAAGAATCAAAACTGAGCATCCCCAGAGACAGCTATCTTCTTCCACTGAACAAAGCCAACCCTTTGGGGCTACTTGTCTTATCATCATTAGGACATATCTTTCATAATTCAAGCAGAATCTGCCTTTCCCTGAGCTACCAGTCAATGGGCTGCACAACAATCCTTTTTTCAAAAGGTTACTGCTTTTATTGTAGACCAATATGCAATACAGCCATACTGGATAATGACATGGCACTTTTCAAGCACCCAGACTTGAGCACAGACTCCACCCAACCTGAAGCACATTGTCACAAGAAGCAAGAAACAACAAGAAAAAGAGGCCAACATGGGAAGTAGACCCAGATGCCTCTATCTACACCAAGAGCCTCATCACAGGCCCAACAAGAACACACAGGATCAGAGGCACCTTCACATGTTGTTCCTCCAATGCAAGATATGCTATCATCTGCTCCCACAAACCGGGTCCTCATTTTACCTACCTTAGAAAGGATGGAAGGCTGAGTCAACCTTGAGCCTGGTGAGAATTGAACTCGCAGTAATTGCAGGCAGCTGGACATTAAAACTGCCTAGTAGGAGGCATTACTCTCCTACCCCACTCAGGCTTAGGAGTTTAAAAGGCTTCGGACAATCTTTCAACAAATACAATGGTTTTAAACAATCGATGAAGTACTCTGTCTCACGTCACTTCCATCTGTCAGACCAACCATCTTCCTCTGCCGTTTTTCCCTACCTCACCCCAATTTAACTCCTACAGCTACTGTAATGCAGCTACTCTGTGCATCTGATGAAGTGAACTAATGAAAGCCTTTCTAAAAGTTGTTAATCAAAGAAGATGCACTCTTCAGTTTTTGTCACTGGACACTACCATGACTCCCCCCCCCGCTTCCCCCCCCCCAAGAGATGGGAACCCCACTGACTTTGCTTGTCAGAAGCCAGCAAAGCTCACAAATAGCAACCATGTGAAGCTATGTCTCAACTTCAAGGACCAATCGTAAGTAGCATTCATTCGATCCCAACACAAACTTGAACAGTTGCTGAATGAGTGGTGTTTAGCAAGGACCACCCATTATTAGAATATCATGTTCAACTTCAGAAGAAGTTCTACCTGTGCCAGCTGGAACAGAGCCTGTAGAGCTGCCTTGTCCTCCAAAAGTTCTTCCTTGACATCTGCATCCAAGGTAAGGAATGCCAAACCTTCTGCTGCCCAGTGGCGGGTGCCAGCATCAAGGGTCTCATTGCACAACCATCTAGATGTGGGACAAGGGGACACTAGATCCACTAAGGCCCTGGCCATTCAGCAGGGAGCATTAGAATTTCACTGTAACCGTTAGGAAAGAGAGCTCAAACATGCAAGGTTGACAGCAATCACAGATCTAGTCTATATTGCAACTACATCAGATCTGCTCAGGTTGTTAGCTTCCATTCAGCATAAGAGATGTCGACCTGCAATCAGATCACACTCACCCTTGGATGTCCACCACATTTACAAATGTGAAAGCAGCAAGCAATACAATTCTCCCCCAAAGGGTGCCAGACCAGGTGGAACTGAAGGTGCTGGAGGCTTTAGGGCAGAGCACCTCTTGCAGCCAAGGAAAGCCCACACTCACTTGCAGCACTGCTTCGCCAGTTTCATGGTGGAGCCTTCGGCAAACTGTTTCATGCTGAAGTCCGTGCCCCCTGCTGAGCCCAATTTACAAAGGCCCTGAAAACACAGACAACAATCCATCATACAACCTGCACCAGGCAGGTGTCACTTACCAAAGGTGTAACAACAGAGAAAAAGGAGCGCATCTGAACAAGCTCCCTTCCTCCCTTGTCATCCAACTTGATCAAAAACAAGCTCCTTCTACTCACCACCAGGGCCCGGATGCGAATGCTGTCACGGTCACTGTGCTTGTAAATTTCCTTGAGCAGCGTCACACCATTCGCGGTGATGAAGGAGGCACGTTTGGCCTTATCAGCTGCGTGGATCAGGGCCTCCACAGCCACAAGCTGATGAGACACCTGGGACGAGGCACACAACGCCAGAATATTCTCCATGATGCCATTCAGTTCCAGCACCTGGTTCCCAGCCTCTGAAGGGCCTTGCAGGAGACAGCTCACTGTCTGGATGGCCCTGAGTTTCCCAGGCATGCCATGGTCCTGAAACCAGTCCCTGGAAAGGAAGAGAACAATCTCTATCAGCAAAGAGACTAAACATGGAACTAAATACTGAATACATATTATAGGAAGAAACCAACATCTAAAGTACCATGTTTCCCCAAAATTAAGATCTAACCAGAAAATAAGCCCTAGCCCTTTTAGCCTGCTCCAAATATAAGTCCTACTCCGAAAACAAGCCCCTGTTAAGGTTGCTGGGGTGGGGTGCGCTGGGAAGGCAGGTGATCCGGATGCGCTACGCGGGCTGCGGGAAAACAGAGTTGGTGGGATGGAATGGGTAGTCAGTGACGGGAGGCTTGTCTTCACATCTCTCGGTTTGCCTATGGCCCATGCGGCACATCAGCTGCCTCCCCCCTACCCCGTGTCTCTGCCTGCTGCCAGTGCTGCTGTGCGAAGATGAGCCTCCTGCGGTCATCTGCCCACTCCAACCAGACTCTCAGCTTTCCCACAGTGCGTCTGGATCACCTGCCTCCCCCCCATCACTCTGCCTCCGTCTGCTGCTTGGACAGGTAATCAACTCACCTGTGCTGCACGGGCTGTGCCATCACAGTGCACACCAACCAAAGGGCCAGTGGGCTGCAGCTGCTGCTGGACACTGTTGGCCCCCTGCGTGCTCGCCATCTCTTGAGCCCGCGCCCAGCCAGGCTGATCACCCCGATATTGTGATTTCCCAAACAAATATAAGACTGGGTCTTATTTTGGGAAACACGGTAGCTCATACCGCTCTCATTCATGAGGCAACCAGCTGAGACTGACAACCAGCCCAGTATTCATTGCTAAGAATTGACAGCTCCCTCTGTCAAACAGCAGTTCTCTCCAAAGGGTCACATTTACACACAGACCTACCGGACATAATCCTCACAAAGTCGATGGAAATTCTCTCTCTCACCATCACACTTCAAGTCCTCATAAAGCTTATTGAGCAGCACGGCCACAGTCATAGGGGTGTTCTCTGTCACACGCAGACCTCCAGGACTGTGAGGCACTGTGCCCCCAACCTCCAGGATGTCTCTGAGACCTGCAAGGAACTATTGTTTACTAAAGCAGAGAAGGGGCCAAGAAAAGTTACTGCACAGAGAGTCATGCTCACCATGATCAATGACCCAAAGAGTCAAAGAGTTGTTGGAGGCTTGCAACGGCTTTGGGGCTATTACGCTGATCAGCAGATTGAGGATACTGTCACGACCATAGGAAGAGACGCCTGCTCGAGTGAGAGCCTCTAACAGCCATCTAAGGAGCAACTTCAGCTCTCTGGATGAGTCTACAGCAAGAGCATCAGATAGAAGGATAAATAACATTTATAAATAAATAATAAACTTTTTTGTCATTGTATGTGTATACACAGTATACACATACAACGAAATTTACTTGACACCCACAAGACACACATAATCCCCAAACACACTCCCACCCACCACAATTCCCCACCCCTAAACCACCCAAACATCCACACAACAGA
>JANHZT010003081.1:11160-21894 GCA_032468215.1 Stegonotus admiraltiensis
CTCTTCTGGACAATAGCTGCCACTCCTCCACCCCTTCCCTGGAGTCACGGCTGATGCAATATCTGGAACCCATCTGGACAAATCTCTGAGAGGGGCACACACCCCTCCTGGCCCAGCCAGGTCTCAGTTATGCATGCCAGGTCAGTCCCGTCCTCCAGGATTAAGTCCCGAATGAGGGGGGCCTTGTTAACAACAGACCTGGCATTAAACAGCAGCAACCTGAGGCCAGGGCCCTGACATCCCGAGTCACCAGGTATACGAGGCAAGCCTGGTGAACCAGAACCAGAGGGGCCAGAACAAGTAATCGCTTTGAAACAGTGAGTCCTAGTTCCCGACAGCAACCTACCCCTCGGCTCCCGCCATACCTACCTCTCCCAGTCATAACTGCAATATCTGGCTCTCAAACACCCCAGAGATCCCCTCCCCCACCTCAATGCCCTCCCTCCTCCCTGGCAGGCAAGGCATCCTATTCATACTGAGCCAAGGGTATTAGGGATACCCTATTTGGGCTATGAAAGATTTTATTGCTCACTAGTGTTGGCTGGATTTTTTCCTCCAAGCAACATCTGTTTACCTTCCAATTTACTATCATTTTTATCAGAGATGAAGGGTGACAAAGATGAAAGGATCATACTTTGAATTATAATGATGCTCGGTAATTTTAAAGAGTAAACAATAATTCTGTGCATGTTTACTTGGAAATGATTCCATTTCTTATTCAGTAGGACTGCTGACTTATCTGCACTGTTCAGTTGCCCTGTTACCTAGAATGGGCCAGAAACCTGTTTTGGAGGACTGGAACAGATGAGGTGTCTATGGGGATTGTCAATCATTCATGGTTGTCCTAGAGAAGCTTAAGGGTGCACCATGGATAAGAATGTAAGCAGAGCCCTGCCAGATCAGAACCCTGGCCAATCTATTCCAGCATCCTAGTCCCACAGTGGCCAACCAACTGCACAAAGAAGCTCACATTCACAAGCAGATGGCCTTCAGAATGTAGCCACATTGTCGTCAAAGCTAATGGCCATTGAGGGGTTATGCTTTTGTAATTATGTTAGATGTAATGTAGGATTACTGACTCTTTTTATGGTTAATGGTAGTAAAACTTCCTGATTAAAGTCTTCTTTAAGATATAATGTTCCACAAAACTGATCAGAGATTACTAAGATCCTGAATGAAAAATTAAAATTTGCTACGCCCTAATTAAGTAAAAGATGTTATATAATTGTGAAAATAATATATCCTGAGGGCAGGATGGATCATCACTGTATTAATTAGAGCAAATCTCTCTAGATTAGAAGATAGGGTGAATATATTTTATGAGACTTATTTGTTTGCAAAATAATACAAGAATATAGTTTATTATCCAGAAAAAGAAAATTCATGCCTCTGTACTGATGAAAAGATGGGCATAGGTAATATACCATATATACCCACAACAGATACCTTGAGGAGTTTTCAAATACTACTATGTTAAATTGCTCATTTTCATTTTTTTTCCATTTGTAATCATCCTAATTAGTTTGGAAAGTTGGTGATGAATATAAATTGTTAAGTGAATTTAAGATATTTCTCTGGTTGGGACTCTTTTAAATAGTGCTTTTAAGTTTCTTGCTGCAATGTATCTGTTTTCTTCAATTACGTTTTCTAGAACTTAACTGAATCTGGTAGGACTTTCAAGAATGATAGGACATCAATTCTCTCCATCATTTCAAAATGATATTTTACTAGCAAGTGGAGCTCTTTTGAGTTCCCTGTAATAGTCAGTGGCCAGTCATTGAGTTGGGTCTTTTTTTTGGGGGGGGGATGAAGTTAAATATGTGATTGTGTATTGCAATAACTTTGATCTTACTGTCTGAATTTGACCAACAGTAGTGGTCATCAAAATATTTCTAGAAATAGGGATCAGCAAAATAGTAGGGACTGGCCTCAAGTGTCTCCATTGGTTTTATTATTGTTTTATATTATTTTAAGCACTGTTTCAACTGCTTTTAGGGCCATTTTGCAACTTAAGTATTTCCCAAGTACACTCATGTTTAATAAATGTACCTTAAGTTGCATTGTTCGATAACTGATCTGAGTAGCGTGTGTAAGAATGCAAGGATTTGTAAGGATAAAAAGGTGGAATATAAATCAAACTTGTGTGTAAGAATAAATAAATGATAGCATAGCAAACCCTTGCTAAGCTTGCCTCTTCTGTGAAAATCTATCTTCTGGCAGTTTTCAGAGAAAATCTCAGCATTTAAATCCTTCCCTTGCTCTTATTTGCGGATAAGGAGATTACATCAGGTCAGAGTCATTGGGAGGTGAACTGCTGGTGGTGGTGGGGTTGCATGGGTTGGTTGAGGATCAGTGCTGTCTTACAAGCAGCCAACAAACCCCTCAGAATCCAAATCAATCACACAGCCAAATAGAGACAGCACCAACCCTCAACCAACCCCCACAACCCCCACCAGCAGTTCACCTCCCAATGACCCTGACCTGATGCAATCTCCTTATTACAAGACCCATCATAAGACTCACTGATGACCCACAGCTGACCCATACAAGACCCACACTTGACATACCCACACCTGAAGCCCTTATAAACAGAAGAACACTGACATCCCCTAAACTTCTCTGTAGTTGTTACCTAGTCTGGTAACGAAACATTCAGAAACCAACCCACAAGCTCAGAGAATGAACCTTCACCCTCATACATGTTAATAACATGCTTCATTTTTTTCTCTTGTTATATTTCTATGTCACTGTCACTTGTCTTTCTATTCTGTTTAGAAGCAAAATTTGAAAGCATATAAATCAGTTCAAAGTATCAAAACAGCTGAACTAAAAGCTGTTAAAGTGACTGGCAAGAACTTAGCTATTGAAATGTGATGTCAAGGCCCTCTGAAAGGCTGCCAAGATCATCTTTTCTCAGGAGGAAATACTTTCCAAAATTCATATAGAAGAGGATAATCTGAGTTGACACCAGATGAACCAGGGGCCACTGGAGATGGAGTCCTTCAGGTGATCTTCATGTGCAATGATTTCAAAAGAAAATGATTTAGGCCCAAATCCTTAAGGCTTTACCTACACTTCGTAGTTGCTAGAAGTACATTTGCATGGGAGTGATATTAACATTAGAACAATATGGTCTTTCTTTTTTAGTATTTCAGAGAAAACCACCTTGAAAGTAAAAGCATCTAGGAAAAGAACCTAGCCCAACAGAACAGACCACAAGAGTCAACTGGGAATGATGGTTTGACTATGTGTCTGTTGTGGGGCATAAAGATCGGTTGTTCAGAGAAGAGAAAAATAATCTCCCAGTAATGATGTTTGCTGGAGATATAAAAAAATGTCAAGATGATGGTCATGACTATGTAATCTAAATTCCGCAAGTTTTTTGGTGTATGTGACAATATAATGGCATGTGATCAAGGTTATCTGAGGAACCACCTTGTCCCAATTTCATCAACCTGTTCTATCTGGGGAGCCAGGGAAGGCATGTTATTGACCACATAAAGTTAAAGAATTTCAACTGGAGATGTCTAGGAAAAGTGTTTTCTCTGCAGTTGCCCCAACTCTATGGATTAGGTTGCCCCTGATGGTGAGACAGACTCCCATTCTCCTGTCCTTCTGAAAGAGTGTTAAGACCTGGCTCTGCCAATTGACCTGGGGGTCCAAGAGTGCCATACAATCCTGGAAGTGGTTGGTGGACTGAAGGTGCTTTCTCTGCCTTTCAACTTTGCAGTTGTTCTTTTTCACTTTGTTTTAATCTAGGTATTAATTTTGCTTTTAACTATAGGTTTTATATGATTTATTGTTTTATTTGTAAACTGCCCAGAGCTAGGCAAGTGTGATGGGCAGTTTAGAAATTTGATAAATAAAAAGTGGGTGAGATTTGATTGCTGTCATCTTAACTTTTTTGGCAGCTCCCTGAACACCCCAAAGTATGCTGAGGAACAAGGTTTGAGTTCTACTATTCAAGTGCTTCATGTTTTATATGCTCAAGTAAAAGAAAGGCTGGTGCTTCTATAGAAACTATCAAACACAGTAGGATGAAAGGGAATTATGTATGAAATGAAACAACTTCCAGATGACTTGGGCTAAATCTTTTGACATTCAAACTGAACAGGCACTTAGATTTCCACAGATTTTCTTTTATTCCTGTGGCCTGTGCATTCTCATTAACACCAGCTCCTTGCACATCTTGAATGAAAAGGCTTAAATATGACCCATCTTTTCAGGAATCTGAATGTTATTAAATTAAACAGTTTTGTCTGACTGAAGAGAAGCTGTAGATTATTGCGGTTCCTGATTATATATATATAGACAAAAACGTTCTGGTGGAATGATATAAGATCCTTTTCTTACATTCAAATCAAATTATTTCAAGATGTCTCATGGCTACAGCCAAATAAACTTTCCTTTTAATTCTATAAAGGGAGCAATACTTCAAGATCTAATTGTGCAGGTTTTGAGAACATGCTGTTTTGGTTTTATTTTTTGTCTTAACAGAAGGATCCTATCTGTATAAGACAAAATGCAACTTTCTTCCATTTGCCGGTTGCAAAATTCGGAAGGGAAGAGCCATGTTGATGACTACAAGACTGTTAATCCTACATATGTTACTTTCAATGCTGATAAGTTGTTTTCTTAGACATTATGGCCAATAGTGAGAAATGCATAAAATTGTTGTCTAACAATAGCTAAAATACAACAGGGACATAAAAGAATTCTAAGATTGTCTTTAAGAATATTTTTTTTTGTCTGCAGAGTATAATGTGGGAGAATGAATTTTATCCCCCCCCCAAAAAAAACCTAAGTTACCATGCCTACCTAAAAAAGAACTGTAAGAGAGTTTGCTGCTGATAGTGGTGACCAGTGGTGGGATTAAAATAATTTAACAACTGGTTCGCCCAGGGTCAGGTTGGCTGTCGTGGAAGGCGTGGCCCATCCCTGTCCTCAAGCTCCGCCGTACATGCAGGACAAGCCTCCCATGACAGCTAATCTGACCCTGGGTGTCCCAGTTGTTAAATTACACCCCACCTGCTATCAAAGTGGATGCTGGGCACTGTGTTGCAATGGAGAAACAGGCAATGGAGCGGCCAGGACAAGGGAAGGAGGAGAAGCAGGGAGAAGAAAAAGGGAAAGAAGCCTTTTCCTACCCTCGTGCCCGCTGCTCCTTTGCCCATTTCTCTATTGCAGCGTAGAGCCCAGGATCCACTTTGATAGTAGTTGGGGTGGGATTTAACAACCAGTTTGCCTGAACCGGTGTGAACTGCTGAATCTCACCACTGGCGGTGATACTTTTTCTTCTCCTAATTCAGAAGGCATCTTCCAGTTTTCTTGACTTAAAAACCCCAGTACTTTTACAACAGAGCTGAACTTTCTTACAGAAACTTCCTTCCTCTTCTTCTTATGCTTTCTGCAACAGCTATACACCCAAACTGGATTTTGAGGGTCAGTGATTAGCTTGATCACTTTTGTAAGGTTGCTATAAATAAAGTAGGTGAGGGAAGGAATATACGCCTTGCTTAAGCAACTTTGAAAGAAAAAGGCAAGATATAAACACAAGAGCTCTCACAATTGCAAAACCCACCCTGTAAAGGTTTTTCAAGGTAACTAAGCACTGTTTTTTAATCTTGGCAATTGCCCTTTTTCATAGTCATAATAATAGCAAGTGGTTTTTATTTTTAGCCTCTAAAATACAGTTTTTTAAAAAAATGTTTGAAGAGTGGTGACAGGAATTCATCAACTTTTGTCCTACAAAATTTAAAGATTGACAATATTACCGTGACTTGGGAAAATATTCCTTCTGAATCTTGACCTTATTCAAAGTGCTCAGGTTATTTATTTTGTGAGGGAGCAGCTGCTGAATATACAGGAGAGATGATTTCTTAAAAATGCATGGATTAGCTTCCTTTTCTATCAACTGATCTCCAGCCACACAAATCAGTCTGAGCAATGTTGTTTTATATTGTTTAGTCACACTTTTTGATACTTCTTTACTACTATTTCCTTGGATGTTCTGGAGCAACAACACTTGAGATCTCCCTATGTTCTGGGTTGATGTGCATTTTCAAAATACTCCTCACCAATGTTATTTTCTAGCTCACTTTTTGTTGCTGTCTGCACTGAATGGATAAATGAATGACAGTTTAGAGCTTAAAGCTGTAGTAACTGCCACCTAGTTTTGAGTTGTTTTTATTGTTTGATTATAGCAATACCGTGGAAAAGGAAGAGAAGCAACAAATAAGGACAATGTGATGAAGGGTACCAATACTACTATTTCATATTGGGAATGGAAGTCCAGTGAAGATATTTTGCCCAAGGTCGCCTTAAAACATCTTTTTGAATGACTTATTCATAACTAATTCATCTGGTCCACTCTTCTGTTTCTAATAGTGTCTAACCAAGTTATCTGTAAAAAGGATACTGATACTGATTACTTTCTCCAACATTCTCCAGTTGGTTTTATTTTGTGGGAATGATGAGCTGAATCTAACTTTGTAAGTACTTAGAATAGAGGTATTATCAACTCATTAATTTCAATTTCTCAATGTATATGTAAAGTTTGAGGATGGGTGAGATAAGCTTATCGTAAGCAATATCTACCTGATTGTATAATTAGAGTTCTCCTTAAATAAGTGGTATAATTCATTTTTAAGTGGACCAATGAATCATTGTGATAAATTAGATCAAAGAGACCTGGTCTAAATTTCTATTAAATTATATAGCTCTTTGGGTACTTTGGACTGTACACCTCCCTTCTTCCTCTTCTCTTTTCATCACATCAAATCTACCTTTCATGCATATATTCCAAGATCCTTCAGGGATAGAAATCACCAGTATTTGCTGTTTGAGCTTTATATTTCATTCTTGCAGTTCATTGCTGAGCGCAATGTGTTTTTTAAACATCAGCAATTTAAGATGTTGTGCTTTGTGTATTCATGAAAAAGTTATGCTGAACTAGAAATCACAACCTCAGAGCTGACTTGCATGATTAATTATGTTCCTGTTTTGTACAATAACAAAAACTTAAAATTAACCTAGGGTCTTCTGATTATTTATTTTCTTTATGTGCTACCAGATCTCAAAGATGTCAGGAGGTTTACAAGCATAAAAACATAAAACAGTGCAGAGATCATTTCAGCAACCAAATGATATCTTCGATTCAAAGCAATTTCAATCTTCAAAAGCTTTGTGCTATAACTGAAACTTGACACCCATTGGAAATGATGCCATGGTTGTTACTGACATAAACTCTGGGATAACCTTTTAGATTGGGGTGGGGGGGACAACTGAGAAACACCCTCCCACATCTCCACTGATCTTGCACCTCATGAAATCAGAAATTAGCTCCGACTTTTGCTGTATCACAGTATGGAGTCATCCAACTTTATAGCAAATCATCTGAAGATCACAAAATAAGAGCAGTATTGTTATTCTCACATCAGGTATAACCATGAAGCTATCAGGGGGGAGAAGATTTGATTGAAAAAAATGTGTCAAGGGAATATAAAACTGTTGCTTGGTAAATAATAGGTAGTTTTTATTCATTCAAACAATTACTTGCATGACAATAGCTTGATGTTAAATAACAAAGAAAAGGACAGGAAATAACAGTTAAGATACACCAACCCTTTGCATTTGCACACAACTGCTTGATCAAATAACAAGTCAACATCTATCAGAATAATGCAAAAGGGTATCCAGTTGTTTGACTTTGAAATGGGAGGAGAAGATAGTGCAACCCATCTGGAAATTTCCCTATTGGATTTTTTTTTTCAAAAAAAGAAGAAGGAGAAGAAGAAATTTCATTAAGTATGTACAGCAAACTTTCAGGAGGAGGATCTGATATGTAACAATATAGAGTGACATTTAGGGCAAGCAGACTGTTAAAAGACTAACAACTCCCAGGTGGAAGGATAGAGAGTTTACATATATTTTAATAATTATGTTGCTTGACTTTGTTTATGTAGCATTTTAGACATTATGTATTGAGTGATTATGCACAATTATCTGATTTTTTAGGAAGAAAAAAGTGTGAGTGGACAGAAGCCTTTGAAAAATATTTTTAGCTTGAATTTCAATAGCACCTGGGCTTATTGAAGTAAGATTATGTAGTGCAGGGGTGTCAGACTTGTGATGACAATTGCTGTGACGTATCGCAACTTCCCCCCTTTGCTAAACCAGGGGTGGACATGGCCAGAGCATGACACATCCAGTCTATGGCCCGTGAGTTTGACACCCCTGATGTAGTGCATGATGGTCAACCTTTTAATTTAGAGGTCACAATTGACATAAACATAGAGTTTAATCAGACCTCTACTCCTATTAGAATATTCAGCTCTGCATCCTTTCCTTTGCTTCAGCAGACACAAACACAACATCACAATTGGCATTAAATAGCTTTGATTACATCAAAATATGAGGTAAGGAATTTTAGGAATTTGTCCTTTATTAGTATTAAAACAAAGAAAAGGTCTTATTGATGCATTTTATAAAATATGTTTCAAAAAGAAGTTCTCCCAGGGATTTTATTCCTGATAACAGAATGAATCTAAAGGTCATGGCAAGAACAAGTAAAGATGCTTAAAGAAAACCCCCTCCCTGTGTTCTTACTGCAGGAGAAACTAGAAATAATGATAATTTCCCATGGTTTGGAATGATATCAGTGTATATACAAATAAGATCAGCAGATGGCAATAGGTGGCTGAATTTCTGTGAGGTTCGAAGCTAAGCAGGGTTTGGTCTTGTTACTCCTTGGAAAGGATTCTACCAAGGAATGTCAGTCTATAAACTTGAATACTGGAAATTTAAAGAAAAAATGGCAGAAAGTGGTAAAAAAATCCAATTTCCCCCCCAATAAAAATGCCATGGCCATGTTTATAAAATCATCAGGAGTTACATCTATCTTAAAGAAGACTTCACCCCTTTTTGTATATCTCTCAAGAAATGCTGAGTTTAATGAAAGTTTTGACTAACCCTAACCCCAAGTCTCTCATTTAATTTTTCTAAAATTGTCACATCTCTCCAGAAATTAATCAGCCTTCATTGTGCCATCAGAAGATCTTTAATGAGGTATTACAATGAATTCAGAATAGTATTTTTCAAACTTGGCAACATTAAGATGTGTAGACTTCAACTCCCAGGATTCCCCAGCCAGCATGCTAATTGGGGAATTCTGGGAGTTGAAGTCCACATATTGTATAGTTGCTAAGTTTGAAAAATGGCTGATTTAAAAGAAATATCTTTCTGTGGCAGTTGTGGCAATTAAATGTGGGTTCAAGGAGTATGACTGTTTAACCTTTGCCTTCACAAAGTAGCCTTGTCTGTGCCTTGCAAAATTCCAGCAAAATTGCCTTAGATGTCTCCTCTAAGCTCTGACTCAGTATATTTTATATAATCCTACAATGTCAAAGATGTTCAAACTCCTGAATGTGTTCCATAAGATCAAAATTTTGAAAGAAGATAAGACCTCAAATGCACATCGGCCATTATTTTATCATATTTTAGATCACAAAAAAATGCCACTTCATCCTGCTGTAAGCCTGACTGAAATGATTAGACTATTGGCCTTCTTCTGATCCACTCACTCTGTTGGTAGGAATGTGCTCCATGTGTAAATATTGATCTAAATTTAAGGAGTGACTATATGTTTAATGTGCGGGAAATTTCACAGGCTTAAAGCAGTAATAAATCTTGATAGGAATGCTGGCAGGTAACTCCTGTTTGTATTGAAAGATACATTTAAATACAAATAACTAAGCACTACGGTTTACTTAAATTTCTATTGATTTTAGCTCATGCAGAACTTTTGCTGCATCTCAATACTGGGAAGTGAGATGCTAAGTAATGCAATTACAGAGTAAAGTTCCCTCAAGTTACAATTAACTTTGACCTTTCCCTAGCTGAAAGTCACAGATGGTGCCAAGAGCAGAAGGAAGGTGCTGAAATGTGGCCAGAGATCCCGTGGCTTTAAAACTTTCATAAATTCTTTAAATTCTTTGGAGATATTTTAATATACTTTATCTTGCATAATGCCCATTTTATTAAAGTTTGGAGTTTGGAGTGGAGCCAACTTGAGCTTGATCCATATGGCGTATGTATTCTGAGTCTGAGTTTAATATAATGGAGCCATTTGTAGGAGATTGGATCTCTTCCAAACTCAAACAAATACAACTGGTCCGGTCACCTCTGAGCTTCTGTCATCACAGTGCTGGTAAATGCACAGGGAATTTCTACAGGCGCTTCTGGGCAAGAGCAAAATTAAGAAATGGGAGATGCACAGGTAGATGCATGTGAGTAAAAATTTATATGGTAAAAAATCCTAATTTTTTTCAGGAAGCTCAGTTTTCTTGAATAGAAGTGAATCTAGATATCCTTTTATGATTTGTCCTGGCCACCTAGAGGAGGTAAGACAAAAGAAAACTCCATTCTGTTTTGGCTTCGACCCATCAGTATCAAACCTACACAAATTAATATGAGATGATGTTGTTCTCAGCAAGCAAAAGAACTAGTCATTGCATTCCACGAGGAATTATATGCACTTATTTGTCACAGCTGTTTTGTAGGTAACTTGATGCATCTTCATGCATCATCTTCACTGTTTGAGGCATTGTAATACATATGTTACATATGTGTCACAAGCGTGTCACCCTAAACCTAAAACCTATTTCTATTCTATTCTATTCTATTCTATTCTATTCTATTCTATTCTATTCTATTCTATTCTATTCTATTCTATTC
>JANHZT010003081.1:127922-142121 GCA_032468215.1 Stegonotus admiraltiensis
AATGCGTTAAGCAATAGCCTTCATACTTCTGTATATTTATACAAAGTCAGCTTATTGCCCCCTACAAACCGGGTCTTGGACAAACTTTCTAAGGATAAGCTTTATCCTTCCTATTATAATCAATAATTCTCAGACCAAGAAAGGACAACAGGACAGTCAAAAACTGGACAGTAATCCAAATATTAGCAACACAGAATAGGGCGTCATGTATGGGGATTGAATAAAAAGTAATGCTTCCAAGTTGCTAACAAATGGCAATACTAATGCACTAAGAAGCACTAATGAGGTCTTTAGCGTGTTCGTTCATTTCACAGGAAATTGGTATAAGAAAATATTGTGCTGCTGTTGTTCATGAAATGGGACCCTATAGTTTAATACTCATCAGCACACTTTAAGCAACGCACCATGACAGAATCTGCCAAAGGAATCCCTCCAATTGTAATTCACTGCCAAATCAGGTTGTTCATAGATAGCTGTGTTGGTGTGAGTACTGTGCATCACTAGCCAAAAAAATATAAAAAGATAGTAAACTGTGAAAAGTTGTTCTGGGTGATCAACAACAAAGAGGAGAGTCTGTGATAGCCTTCAATGAGTTTCACATGAGAAAGGATAGGTGAATTAATTAAGGTCAGTCAGCAGATGACTCAATGGGAAATTGCTGCCAAATCTTGGCATTTCACAAGAATGTGTGGGTCATAGCGATGTTCTTGAATTCTATCAGGTTTGTGCAAGATGAGTTGCCTCTATGCTGAGAGCAGAAATCAAAAGTATCAAAAGCTTAAATTTGCCAGCAACTGTTGTCATGCTACAGGAATGAGGGTTATAAATTTCTTCACAGCATTATGATAGGTAAAGAAGCATAGGTACAGACCTATGGCCTGGAGACAAAGCATCAGTCCATGGAATATCATTACAAAACTTCACTTGCAAAAAAATAAAAATAGCAACTGAGAATCAACACTTCAGCAGGAAAACTCTCCACTGTGTGCTTTTGATGCAGATGGTATTATTCGCTTGGATTTCTTTGAACTGGGCACTAGTATCACATTCAAAATTTTGAAACAATGACAAGACCATTTTTATGAGCCACCCTAGAGACCTGCGAAAGCTGGATCTCGCTGCCTTTCTTCAACTGCCATATAGTCCAGGCTCAGGGCCACGTGACTTTCACCTTTGGTCAAAGTTGAAGAAATCTGTTTGATTCAAGTAAAGAACTGGAAAGGACTGTTGAGACTGGTTGAAGAGATAATGTACTGGGTTCTTTTGTGGCAGATTTAAGAATGTGTCCAAAAGTGATAGTAATTATGGTGTAATAGAGGTAACAAAAAAAAAATCTCATTCCAAAGATTATTTTCCTGTTTCATTTATTAAAATATCCCTATTTAAAATAAACTTAAGGAAGTACCAGTATTTTCATTCAACTCTTGTATAGCTTAACCTTTCACTGAGAAAATCTCTGGATATGGATATAAGGAACAGATATATTTAATTGAATCTAACTTAGGTTATCAGTTAACCTTTTCAAAGCCATGAAATATAATTTTAAGAAAGTTACGCCTGGATGGACTGCATACTTGGATGGGCTGCAAGTGACTGTTTCAGAAAAATGCCTATAGCAACCACAGAAAGTTAGAAAATCACTACATTTATAAGAACACTCATACTCATAATCCATTTTATTTTTTATATTCATGTTCTTGAACAGTAATTTAATTTTGCCTAATTATAAATAAAATTGACATAGACTATCATGTCATGACATTTCAAATAACAAATACAAAATTAATAACTGGGGTTACTTCAAAATAAATTACACATACTGCTCTGAAGTCTCATTGGTAAGGTCCAGTTTTGACTTTTTTGTAGGAAAAGGGCATGTTTCACCTTGGTGGTGAGTTTCTATAGTAAAGGGGCTGTCCCTAAAAAGGCCAGTTTCTTGGCTCCCTCTCCTTGACTTCTCATGGTAGAGGAATTCTCAACCTGACCTCTTGGCCTGCATGGAATGAATTAGATAGTTCCAGTGGTACGAGGTCACAGGGGCTTTATAGGTAATAATCAGCGTTTAGAATTGGCCCCAAAAGTATATGGTAATAAATGATGCTCCCACAAAAGGGGTGTTGGTCCTACCTGAACGCCCTTTCTCGGGAACGTGGGACCAGCAGCCAGGCATGGGTTAGCTCCATCTGATATCCAATAGAACCGAGTCTGCAAAGTGTTAAGCACCTCCTCTTCCTCTTGCTTCCCAGCTTTCTGACGAGGATGACGCGGCAGACCAACGTGCTGAGCTGCAAAGAAAAGATTATGCCCCATCCCAGGAAAAGGAAAGTCAGCTGCTCCCACCACCCGCCACCGGACCCAGGAGGCCCTAGGACGGGGCTGCCTGCTGGTCCCACGTTCCTGAGAAAGGGTGTTCAGGTAGGACCAACACACCTTCTCCATGAAAGTGGGACCAGCAGCCAGGCATAGGATATACCAAAGCCTGAACCCTGCGGTTGAAGGCTGCGTCCGTTGAGGCGTACATATCCAATTTACAGTGGCAGATAAATGGCGAGGGGGACGCTCAAGTGGCCGCTCTACAAATCTCCAAGGAGGCCTGTGTGGCCCAGGCTGCTGAGGTGGCTATGTTCCTGGTTGAGTGGGTGGTGAAACATCTAGGGGCGGGCATGGCCTGGGTTTCATAAGCCTTAGCAATACAAGCCTGAAGCCAGTGCCCCAGGGTGAAGAACGTGATCCTATGACCCAGAGTAACAGGTTGGAAGGACATGAAGAGAGATTCCGTCCTCCTGAGGGAGGAGGTCCTCTTTATATATAACCAGAGGGCCCTCCAGACGACTAAGGTATGCCATGCACATTCCAGCCGGTGTACTGGTTCAGGACAGAAATTGGGTAGAACAAATTCCTGAGACCTGTGAAACACAGTATTAAACTTTGGGATGAAAATGGGGTCCAGTCGCGGAGGATTATGGGAGCGACAGGGCACTCCCATGTGACACCTCTCCTGCGGGAGCTGCACTGACTTCTGGTGGTCTTCTGGGTGCGCTTCAAGGTGTTGGTGACTACCTTTAAAGCGCTCCATGGCTTAGGGCCCGGGTATCTTCGAGACCGCCTTCTGCCGCCAATAGCCTCCCACAGGCCAGTACACTCGCACAGAGAGGGGCTTCTCAGGGTGCCGTCGGCCAGACAATGTTGGCTGGTGACCCCCAGGGGGAGAGCCCTCTCTGTGGTGGCACCCACCCTCTGGAACGAGTTGCCCCCTGAGATACGTATGATCCCGGACCTTTGGACTTTTCATCGGGCCCTTAAAACTCACATTTTTCATCTAGCCGGGCTGGCCTAATCCCATTTTTTTGGTTTTTATCTCTTGGTTTTAAATTTGTAATTAATTTTATTGGGGTGTTTTAAATTGTGGACCAAAATTATTTAATATCTTTTAAACTGTTTTTACATTTTGTATGCTATGTCTTTTATTTTGGCTGTTCACCGCCCTGAGTCCTGTTGGAGAAGGGCGGTATAAAAATTAAATTAAATAAATAAATAAAAATAAATAAATAAATAAACTTAGGGGTTAGTACCGCTTCAATGGTAGGCTCTGAAAAGAGGGGAACTGAAGGGTCAACCTCACCCGTGGAGAGGTCAGAGGTGGAACGGGCCACTCCCAGCCGGGTAGTGGCCTTGGCCTTAAGTAGCAAGGACCTGAACAGCTGGGGTCGGAAGAAACCCACAAAGGATGGTTGGTCCAGGACCAGGTCCTCATCATCCAACAAATCCGGATCCCTCAGTACGTCTCTCCTGCCAAGGAATCCCAACTAGGGGAAGCAGCGGAATAATCAAGATCCTGGAAAGGAGCCCAGTCCCCCAATAGCCATGGTGGCTTACTTGGGATCTGGGGTAATCAAAGATCCATGATTGGGTCTGCTGTTGCATACTCGTTGCTATGCTGCACTGAATGGCTTCAGAGATTAAGGCTGCAATACTCGCAGGTAACTGAAAATTGTCCTGCTGGTCATGCCTGAGGCCAGCGGTCGTGGGTATAAATGTGGCCTCAACCGAAGAAGCCCTGTGCCTCTCAGGTTGTGCCCAGTGAGAGTCCATAGGGCCTGGGCCTGAGAGAGGTCCAAACAGGAGATCACTAGTGCCATAAGTGCTGGACTGGCCCCCCTGCCTCATCTGGGGACCAGGTTGCAGTGGCACACTGCTGCAGAGGGACCGGCAGTGCTATCTGGTCTGGAGAAGAAGCTGGTTGGGCAGGATGGTCCACTGCCTGGCAGTCCTGACTCTTCTTGTCAGCCTCGATGGCTCATTCTATGGCCTTCTCAATCACCTTGTGGCATTTTCTGTCCTCCTTCTCTGAGGCCTTAGAGGCCTGTCTGGGAGGTTGGCTGATGGACGGTGGACTGCCCTGCCCTGACTGGGGGATCTGGAGCTTGAGGGGCCTGCCTCCGCCTGGGAACTAAGCCAGTCTCTGGCAACTGCCTGAAAGGGCCGATTTGCTAGGCCACTTGGATGGAGCAGTGGCCATCTTGATTGGCAGCCGAAGCCTGGATGAATAGGCCTCTAAGCCACACGTGGCAGGAGAAGTTTTGTGGCAAAAGGATGCTGGCCTGAGACCAAGGCAGAAAAGCCTCTGAAGCACTATGCAATGGGGTGGATACCCCGTCTGCAGCCTTTCCGATCAAATCAAGGAAGGAAAGCCCATGTTGGCAGGCCCAACCATGTGGCCATTAGATCATGGGACTGTTGGTGTAGGTCCGTGATGGCGAACCTGTGGCACACGGAGCCATATTGGCGGGCACGCGAGTGTTTTCCTAGCTCAGGTCCAGCAGGCATGCATGCACTGGCCAACTGATTTTTAGGCCTTCTGGTCCCACCGGAACTCGGGAAACTGGCTGTTTCCGGCCTCCAGAAGGCCTCCGGGGGGATGGGGAAGGCTGTTTTTGCCCTCCCCAGGCTCCTAGAAAGCCTCTGGAGCTCAGGGGAGGGGTAAAAATGGGCATACTGGGCCCACCCTGCCATCGCATGCCAAAAGCAGGGGGAAGTGTGGGGGGGTCATATGCACATGCGCGGGAGGGCGGAGCGCATTGAATTATAGATGTGGGCACCCACACCCTTTTGGCACTCGATGGCAAAAAGGTTAGCCATCACTGGTGTAGGTTATAGTGCTGGAGCAGTCTTACCAGGCACCTGCAACGTCTCCACAATGCTGGGAAGCTGTCCTGTAGGGCTGATCGCCGCTAAGATCGTCCGTGGGTGCAGCCGCCACACGCTCCTGCATCTGCAGTCCAATGGGGCTCCAAGGCTTGGCGATTGGGACACAGCCCGGGAGTGCCGGTCAGATACCCTGCCGCTTGTAGTGGCATCGCCGCGGAGCGGCCTTTAGTGGGCTCTGGCTAAGCGCTGTTCACACTGGGAGGGCAGAAGGAACGATCCAAGGAAAGAATCTCTCTCAATCCTCAAGCCAAAAGGTGGCCTTCAGCGGGGTCGAGCTGGATCACCCTTCACGCTGGAAAGAGGCCAGCTCGACCAGCAAACTGGGAGCCTAGCCTAGATGAAAGGTAGGATTAGCAGTTAGGAATAGAGCAGCTCAGAAAGGCACGTCTGTCCCAATCAGACCAAGTCTGAAAGCTGGGAAGGAAGAGGAGGTGCTTAACAGTTTGCAGACTCGGTCCTATTGGTTATCAGACGGAGCTAACCCATGCCTGGCTGCTGGTCCCGCTTCCATGGAGAATTGATGGTATTTTGGTGTACCAGTATTAGCTACTCCATAAACAAGGGAAGTGAATTCTGGACCAGAGCAAGTTTCAAACTGCCTTCAAAGGCAGCTCCAACCTGTAAACCAAATTGCAATAATCTACAAAGTAACAAGGATAAAAATTACTATTATCAGAGTCTTCAGATCTAGAAACTGTATCATGGTCAGCAGCTGAAGCTCAGTAAAAGTCCTGCTGTTTAGTGTCCATTTGCTACATCAATAGGAGCTGTGAGTCCAGGACTCTCAAGTTGTTCTTTTTTTTTCTTTCAAAAGTAGTGACATTCCATTCAGAGCTAAAAATAATGGAGTTCTGGAACATAAATGCTTCTGAATGCTTCTGAATAAACAGTACCTCATCCCGCACTTCTCAGTCATCAAATCAAGACTTCTATCATATCGCCAAGGCAAGACGGAATCGATATACAAAGTTGGGCATAATATTGGTAATTACCTAAACTGAACCAAAAGGTAACTTTCCTAAATGCTTCATATATATTTGAAACGACTTGAGCACTAAGGCATTCCCAAATTGATTGGTCCAGCGTCTCAACTGACCTGACTGGAATAGGAAGGGAAAATACTCACTTAATACCCACACTATTTACAAGCTGGAATTACATCCAGACATCCATTACTGTAAAGTTGAGAGATCATCAGGAAAGACCATTCTTCTGATGCCAGTCTGAAAGCTGCTACAATCCACACCCATTCTTATTTTGTTTCTATATTCCCTCTTCCAACTTATGGTAGCCAAAGTATCACTTATGTCTCTCCTTTTCTGTAATGTAATCACTTTCTATTTCTTCATCTATACCAATTCCTGAATCCACAGTGATAACAACCAAAGGACAAAACTGTTGCACACATTGTCATAACCACTGTTACACAATTTAACAATCCTGTTTTCACTATTCTTGCTAAATCCAGCACCATCTAGACCTCTTCCCCAATGCTTTATCTAATGTTCCACAACTTCAGCTTTCTACTGTTGCTGTCTTCACAACCAATGATTCCCTTTTCTTCACTCAAACTCTGCTTTTCCAAGTTTCTATTGTTAGCTCTTTCCAGTTTGTCATGATCATTCCTTTTGAGAATTCTCCAACCTCCACAGTCTCCAATATGATTTTTTGCTCAATGCTCAATTTCAGTGTAACTGACTCCTACATCCAATGTCACACATCTGCTTCCCTAAACCATAGGCAATCCAAAGATTGCCATAAAGCATCTAAGTAACAAAAACGGCAAATCACCACCAAAACAGAAAAGGGACAATATTTTTTTAAAAAAACATTCCAGACTACTATGATGACAAAAAAAAAAAGGGGGGGACAAAAAAGTTACTCTTTTGCTCTGTCAAGCAGATCTGGGGTCAACAGCATGGAATCTATAGTTACTATTATACCAATTATGCTATACAAACAGGCATCCATCAGACCATTTTATTTGCTAGTGAATGAAATGGCACTTTCATGTACATATGGGGAGGTTGATTTCTTGCCAGAAATTGACTGGAAAAGAAATAGAAGCCATCTATTGCAATTACCCTAGGCAGAGAGTGAACTTCTCTCATCAAATTCCAGCAAAATATATTCTCCCATCTCCCACAGCAGGGCAACTGATCTTATTTCCAATGATATTCATTGAAGAAAAACCTTTACAATTGTACATTTTATTTAAAAAATGAATAGCTGCATTCATTTTTCAAACAACCAAACCACAGACTGGTAAGCCATTAAGTTGCAGGACTTAACAGTATAGCTAACCATGGCCCACTCTAAATGATAATAGTAGCTGGAGAATATTCAGCACAAACTACCACATACCTACTTGTGTTCATCTTGTGTTTAGTTATTTTAGAACTTTCTGAGTCAGGTTTTTTTTAAGTGTTTGAAGTTCTGAATGCATCTTTTAAGCCTTAGGCAACTTTATGATGTGCTCTCTATACATATAAGCATCATTTCTTGAAAAGAGAAAGGATACTAGTCTAGAATAATTCTGAAGTAGTTTCAGAAGGATCTTGTGATGCAGCGAAGTGCAAACGTATTGCAGCTGAGAACCACATATTACTCTACATTGGGTATGGCTGGTATTATCACAGGAGACAGTCAAAATATTTGAATGGGGAAAATTAGGAGATTAAGGGCAAAACTATGCTTCTGCTATTAGGCCTAGATTCTTCTCATAGTCACTCATGCCTTTAATCACCTAATGTTCGGACTATATACAGTACAGAGCTGCCTTTGAACACAGTTAGTCCTCAACTTACAATCACAAGTGGGACTGGACTTTCCATTACAAAGCAATAGTCATAAAACCAGACATCACATGGCTGCATTGCTTAACATTAGAAATCCTGACAGTCCTGGCTGTTATCGCAAACTAAGAATTGCAAGATGTGAAGCAGTACACAAACCAAGCCAAGCCATTCTGGCTTGTCCTTCTCAGCTCCTAGCCTCAGTAAGGTAAGGGACTGCTTCCAACTCTCTTCACCCTATCTCCATCTCTGCCCTCTTGGTCACTCTGCACCTTGCTTTGAGGGGCAACAAGCAGTCCCCGAAATATACAATGGGCTATTCCACTCACCCTTATCACCCTGTATTCCCAAGATTCCTGCCATGCCAATGGCAGAGCAGAGTGTTTAGACCTGAAACCAGAGCAACTGGTTTAAACTAGGGGTGAAATTTACTTACCTTCGCTACCGGTTTGGAAATGTGAACATGTGCGCCTCCTCCATGACAAAAGAAGGCTTCTGTGCATGCACAGAGGGTCAAAAACGGGACGTGATTACATCCAGGTGGGTGGGTGGAGCCTCTCGCCATCGGCGCTACCAGTTCGCCCGAGCCAGATAGAACCAGCTGGATTTCAGCACTGGTTTAAACACTCAACTCACTAACTCTTCCTTCCTCCCTCTCTCTCATACAATTGATAAATAAAAATGTATAAAAATTACCATTAAAATTAAATTAAGATTTTAAAAAATTAAATTGTAGAATGGTGACAATTAAACATCAAAAGCAGAAAAAAAATCCTACAATGGCCATTTAACACTGGAGTATTTACAGGGGAATTCTCAGGGGACTAGCCAACCTCAGTTGCATGGTCCTCTGTGCCCCACACACAAGGACACAGAGCCAGGTTTTTTATCTCTTTGAGGAAGGCTGTGAGCAGGATGTTCCACAAAGTAAGGGCAGCCATAGAGAAGGCTCTCTTCCTAGACCCAATATACCACATCACTAAGCTTAAAAATATTACAGTCACCCTAAAAGTGCCTTCTATGTAACCTTTATAGAGTTGTCGGTAATCTTTGATTTCATTTCATGAGAATGACTCAGGAAGAAATTACCCACTAAATGACTAAAGCAATAGACTGCCTTCTTCTTAGATTAATAATTAATAATGCTATTTGTCAGGTGAAAATCCAGAAACAACACCCCCAAATCCAATTCAGTTCTCCTTGTACTGTCCCTAGATATTTCTTTTAACATCTCACATGTTCCATATAGGACATTACATACTTTGGTGGAAATTGCATTACCTATTAAAGCAACAACTGGTTGATATATAAAGCTCCTATATGTAAGCTAAACTTGCTTCTGTTCAGACCAGGAGGTGGACTCTGTTTCACACGTGTTACTAAAATGTTCATTATACACCAACTGACAATCAAGTTTAATACTTCCAACTGTTTATAGCTCCGATTGCAATTGTAACCAAGAGTTCATTGCCTTCTCCTAGATGACTACTCTTCAGAACCCTCTATGATGTTTGCAAAATTTGATCAATAGCTATAGCTAGTAGTAGCTATGAGTTCCTCCTTTACGTTATTGTTAGTGTTAATTGCTTTAGGACTTTCACACTATTTTAAAACTTCATTTTTATTGCTATTATACCTTATTGCTGTTCTTTTTCTTATGTTTAGTCTTAGACTATAAATAAATTTTGATTCATCAAAAAACAAAAAAGTTCCTGAAAACTAAACATTTTCACAATTTGTAATTTCTGGTTACTTCAAAAGGTCTTCAATTCGAACTCACAAACTATTGAGATTATAGTACAATTGCCGTTTTCATTTTTACACATAAGAGAATAAAGTTCTTACGTTGCATAAGTGGTAAGAAAACAAATTCCACAAATTTCATTTATTATTAAAGGCTAGGCTTTTCAAAACATGTTTTATATACCAAGGCTTTTGTACACTGTATACTTTCAATTATTGTTGCTTAGACACATAACGTTAGTCTCAGAATTCATAAATATCCTAGTCTGTTAACAGGATGAGAAAAAAGGTTTGGTATATGGAATCACTTTGTTAGAAATATCACTTTTTCCCATAAATTCAAATATGTTACAATTTAATCCAAATAGGAAACATCCTACAAAATGAACTACATTATTTACTCCCTTAGTAACTTGATCATCTTAAGCAGGATGAACAAACCATTTAGGCTGAGACCAATACTTGGTCTTCAAGTGGCATGCTAGGTAACTTTATTTCAAAAGGCGGTAGCATCAAGTAAATAAATTTACATTAATCTGTTAAAATGATTATATTCTTATATACACTCTCTCTCATGCTAAAATTACAATTTGGTGCTAACTTTGGGGAAGTTACGTCATTACAAACTAATTGCAAAACTCTATAAAAAAACTGTGCTTCCTGAATTTAAGGATCAAATAATTTTTGATTCAATACAAAATATATTTAAGTTAGGTTTAGCTAGTATCTCTAACTTAAGAACTATTTGATATATATTTAAATTATCTGGTGTTTTATAATGTACATTTTATATTTAAGAGTTAAATACCACGAATAAGAATTCTTTTCATCAGGACACTGATCTGTGAGCATATTTTTTCTATAATCATTTTTAATAGAAATAGGAAGATCGATTAAGTAGCTACAACTTAATAAACCACCTAATTGGACAACTGTATTGTCAGCTGAAAATATACTTCTTTCTGAAGATGTATGTAAAATTTAACCATACTATAATCCCCTTCATCCAACAAATATAATTTATAAAATAGGAAAATGTAATTTGCAACATTGACTAAGAGTACTGTGTCAATTGTACATATTTTGAAAAAGCAGAGTTTGGAAATGATGGTTACAAACTTTTTAATTTTAAAATTGAAACTTTCAGTTTCAACCCTAAAAGTTGAATTTTTCACAGCTTTTAATCCATTAAAATCCTTTTGCTTTAGTAAAAAAAATGTTTAATTAAACTAACCAACAGATTTTTTTGAAGGCTGCACTTTCTAAAGTATTTGGAAAGCAGATGCTTGTCCTCATTATTATGGACTAATATATCTTCTAAAATATTTGCATGGTTCATCTAAAACTGGTAGCCTTTTTCAATATTTTTTTTTACTTACATGCAGGGTTAAATAGATCAATTAACTGAAATACATACAAAGAATCAACTAAGCAACTGATGCTCTATTAACATATAAGCAGGAAGCAGACATATTAATACGGCTTCCTTCCCAAATGAAACATAGCTGTGCTCTTAACAGCTGCATCAGTAAGATAATCCTATGTGAGGCTTTCATTATGTGTATTTCCTCTTTTAATAAATATATTTCTGACATGGATCAAAGGGAAATATGTAATTTTCTTAACAAGGTAAAGGTCCTGCAAATTGACCTTGCATTCTAATGACTATGCTGATATTATAATAATCTTTTCTTGGCAATAAATCAAGTCATTTGCTATTGCCTTCTTCCAGGATGTTTCTTTCATTCTTTTTTTCCCCCAATTTCCCAGCCTAGTCTGTGGGTTTGGGATTTTTGGGCAGTTTCCCATCTAAGTCTTAACAGATCTGATTTGTTGAACAAATTTGTTGATCAGCTAAATTCAGCAAAGTGCTTCTAGTTACTGTATATCTAGTAAAAAAATTAATAATACTATACTTATATGAAACTAGACAGTGGAAACAGGAAATAAATCTATTTCTCAAATATTACCATAATCAGATATAGATGTTCTAAAAAATATTCACTACATGACTGAATGCTTATTATAACCAGATTTCAAATCCAAAAAAGTGGAGCAAAGTGCACTAATGGAGAATCTCAAATCCTAAATGAATTTTACTTTTGCATTGCAAAGAAACACAAATACATTTTTATGCCTAAAAGCAGATGTTTTTGATCATGTAAGTCAAAGGAAATTAAATAACACTGCAATATTATTAATTTTACATTCACCGTCCATAATATAGTAAGAACAACATCTACCCACCCACCCCCAATGAAATCTAAGAAAGCAAAGAAAAGAACACTGACATGGAAAAAGCAAGTTTCTTACCTTTTTATCTCTGGTCCTTACTTCCCCATAAAAATCTAGAGCTTCTTGTGCTTTCTGAAACCTTCCTCGATGTAACAAATAAGCACAAATCATTACACCAGTTCGTCCCTTTCCTGCTTTACAATGGATTGCTGCAACATGATTGCCATCTTCACTAAGCCATCGATCAAGATCTTCACAAAAAGGTTTTATGAGCTCTAGCTGTGGTGGGTTGTGGTCTTCAAAAGGGTACTGTGCAACTAAAAACCAAAAATTGTATTATTAAATTGAACGCTAATTTTCAAAGATATTTGTAGTATTCCTTGCTAAAAAAATCTCTTGCATAATTTCTTGAATAAAAAAATCTGGATGTTTCTAAGTCTAACTCTATTACAGATTGCCATGTACAGATTATTTTAATAATACTGGCTTCGCAACTCAAAATCTTCATCACTCCC
Organism: Stegonotus admiraltiensis; assembly: GCA_032468215.1. Taxonomy (NCBI): domain Eukaryota; kingdom Metazoa; phylum Chordata; class Lepidosauria; order Squamata; family Colubridae; genus Stegonotus; species Stegonotus admiraltiensis. Next base: position 140,419 of record JANHZT010003081.1, read on the forward strand.
ATTTCCGCCAGGAAACTCCAATGAAAAAAATCTAGAAATACTGAAAACTGTCTGACCATTTAGGGTTTTGGTTTTTTTAAAGAGATATACCTATGGTTTTGGTTTTACATATGCACAGAAACAATTGCAACTAGATGTAAAATATGATTTTCATATGAAACATCTTTAAACTCATTGATTCCCTCTGTCAACATTTGCATTTAGCACCAGCAAGATAAATGGAAGTGTCTGTTTTTATTCTTTGTTTCAATCAACTATATGTGAAATTAATCAGAAAATGAAAGAAATTTTCTACTACCTCTCAGCCAGGGAATGTGTGGGGAAGTATGAACTACATAGCATTAAAGAATCGTTTATGAATCATATAAAATCAAGTTCATGGGTGGTAAAATAAATGTAATAGAACTGAAATAAGACAATTACACCTTATTTCCTTAGTACAAAACTTAGTTGCAAGACATGAAATCAATGGTATATTCAGACAAATCAAAAGCTACCAAGCTGGTCAGCAACAAAAAATATTTCACCACCAAATGTAAGAAAATATTCGTCTGAGTAGCTTCAGCCTACATATCACTGAGTATCAAAAGTTTCTTAAATCACTAAAAGTACCAGAAGAAGACTGCTGAACTTTCTACAAAGCTATATCCATTCTTGCAGATTGGCAATTCATATAGGGTAGATTCTTCTCACCCTGACAATGTATCTGTATTGCAGTGCTAACAGCCCCTTAATTCCTTCTGGATAATGGTTGGAAAGGGTTATATAGTTACATTTCTCAGTGACTGAGGCAATCTAGGGGGGAAAAACTCCTTTTGATGAGATCACTACTGAGAAGTTGTGGTACAATGGATACTTTTAAACAGAGGCTGTAAGCCTTCATGGTATCTAGATCATGAAAAAATGGGGACCTTATTCAGGCACATGATCAAACACGTGAAGGGTTCAATCTGGGTAGAGAAAGGGCTGCACACACAGATCTCTCATATTTGCTCTAACCTCCACGCCTTCAGCTGGAAATTTTTGAGAAGGGCAGCTGCTCTTAAATTCTGTTGAATTAACCACTAAGCACAACATGCAAAACAATATTCTTTATGGTTGATATATGAACTTTTTCTTTAAATTGTGATTTCCAGTTCAAAGGTATACATATTTTACCTGTTTTTACAAGAAGCCTATTTGTTGCTGCTCCTCAGCAATAGCCCTTTACTGTTAAAAATACATCCATTCCCAATAAGGCCCAGAATTAAGGGCCCCTATCTTTTACGGTCTTTAAAATTTTGAGAAATGTTATGACCACTTTCATAAAATAGCTACTACAATGTGTGTGGACAAAGCAGAGCAATTATTTACAAAAAAGCTACTCCCCTCATCATTATTTTACACCTTGCTCTCTGTAACATCAGTTTGTCATGTATTTTACTAAGTAGGCACAATTCTTAGGAGAGAGGCCCCTAAAATGTTTATTTTCAATATACCACAGGGACTACCCTAAATAACAGAAAGGTCCTGCTTTGAATTGCAAGACTCACAAAACCTTCTGCAGGCTATAAATATAGTGTTTCCCCTTTTTAAAAATTAAAATAATCCAAAAATAATAAAATCCTATAGGCCCGTGATGGCGAACCTATGGCACGGGTGCCACAGGTGGCACGCAGAGCCATATCGGTGGGCCAGCGAGCTCCGCTCTGGCACACATGCCC
>JANHZT010003081.1:151937-164728 GCA_032468215.1 Stegonotus admiraltiensis
ACATAAAACTACTGTATGTAAGCCCTGGATTACTGATTCCCCCAAAAAAGCATGAAAACTGGAAAAAGAACAAGGAATAAGTTTTTTTTTCTTGAATTATTTTGTACTATTAATAAAAACAAAAATTATAGAAGGTTTGCTCTAACACAGAATTGTAATATCCATCCTTACCTTTAAATTTTAGGTACAAACACAAAGAAATAGATAAATTTAATTATAAATACATAGAGTTCTCTTATTTGCCCAATGCTACTTTCTTTCAAGTGGAAAGTAAATAACCAAAGGAAAAAGTGCTACAAATTTCTGGCTAGCAACAAAAAGTCTAATAATAGATGAAAAAAAGAATCAACTATCCAAAATCCAGCTAGGTAAGCTTGCATTGATTAACCAAGAACATTAAAAGTTTTTTTTTAACGATTAAAAAAAATCTAACGATAAGAGTGAGAAAGCATCATAAGTCATGGTAACCAGTGGCCAAGGCAAAAACAAAAAAGGTGAAGTATATTCAAATCAAAGCAGATTTAATGAGTTCACTATAGATTTCATCAAGGTTAGCTGTGTTCTTAGAACCGTTAGCACTCATATATGACAACTCATGCAAAATTGAAAATCCTAAAATATTCAAACACAGAATGCTTGAATGGAAAAAGAGAAAAGGAAATAAGCAAGGAAAAAAGCTAAAATACTTTTGAACTGTTTACTAAAACATTTATTGGATTATTTATTGGATTTGTATGGCTGTCTAATTCAAAGACTAACTAAAAACCATGATTATTTGATCTTAGATGATATGGTTAGTCCTCAATTTTTGACCATAATTGGGGCCAGAATGTCTGCTGCTAAGTTAAGAGCCATACCTGAATTTATGACCTTTTGGCCATGGTCATTAAGCAAATCATGTGGACATTAAGCAAATCTGTCTTCTCCTATTAACTTTGCTTATTGGAAGCCCCTGGGAAAGTTGAAATAGTGATCTTTTGACCCTCGGTTTCTGCAACCATTGTAAATACACGTCGGTTGCCAAGAGCCTGAAGGTTGATCACATGACCGTGGGGATATTGCAATAGTTGTAAGCGCAAGAGCTAGTTATGTCATCTTTTTAGTATTACTGTAACTTCACACAGTAATTAAATGATGGGTGTAAGTCAACGACCACCGATCTAGTTTCTAATACATTGTGGCAACGTGTTTTGCCTTTTCAGTATAATGACTCAGTAAGGAAGATGTCCTATTTTTTACATAGAGTAATTCCACAAAATCTTCTAACGAAAGTCTTCAGCATGATACCATAAGACTCAACTGCAAAGTTTTTTTTTAAAAGAAAATGTATCAATGTTAATCCAAAAGGGATATTTAGCAATGCATTACAAATCCTTAAAAACAGTTAGCTATGACTTGGCTATAGAATATGACAATACAATAAAACAAATGCAAAAATGATCCAAAATGAAGAATATGCAAATTTTATTTAAGTCGACAGAAGAAGAAAAAGAAAACATGCTGGCACAAAGGACCAATGCCCTGAGAAACTACTCTAAGTGGAACACTGTTCAAAATACTCAGTACTGTCTGAAAAGATTTATAAAACCATTTTGTATCTTTGCATTCAATATTGATAAAAATCTATTTTTTGTTCCCAAATATAAGAATTTAGATTAAAAAAACAGAGTCACAACATAGAAGCAGCTCAGTTACATGAGAACAAAGGGACATCTAGTTCAGCATCTTGTTTCTAACATGGCCAAACAGATGCTTCCAGAAACCTTCATGCCCTGCTTGCAGGCTAACAGCCTTTTTCCTGCTTACCAGCTGTTAGCAATCATAGAAGTTCCATTTAGTAATCATAGTTATTCAGTGCTGACAAATCTCGTCTTCTTAAATTTGTCTTATCTAAGTCAGAGGACACTCATCAAAAAGGAAGTCTGAAATTTTATCACAATGAAATATTTTATGAGCCAAATATATTCAGCATATTCAGAATGATAACAATTGGAAACAATACTTTCAACAAAGGAAAACAGATTTAGATTCAAAATTAGAAAATAAAAAACTTGCTAGATTAGGAAGACTGAAAATTTATGGATGTAACATTATACATCCCCACATTAACATTTTGGATTAGCTTAACAATATTTTCAGTATAAGACAAAGCAAAGAAACTGGACAAATATTGCTGATTTAGAAATCAGGAATATTTTGGAACTACAATTTCAGCAAAATCCTTTGTATGTTTACTTCCATCAAAGTTGGCAGGAAATTGAAACCTGATTACAGGTAGTCCTCGAATTACAACCACAACTGAGCCCAAAATTTATGTTGCTAAGTGAGAAATTTGTAAAGTGAGTTTTGCCTTATTTTATGACTTTTCTTGCCTGGTTTGTTAAGTGAATGACTGCATTTGTTAAGTTAGTAACACGGTTGTTAAGTGAATCTGGTCTCTCCATTGACTTTGCTTGTCAGAAGGGTGCAAAAGGGGATCACATGATTCTGGAAGACTGCAACAGTCATTAATGTGTTAATTGTCAAGCAGCCGGAATGTAAGTCACATGACCATAGGGACGCTGCAACAATTGTAAGTGTGAAAAATTGTCTTAAAGTCACTTTTTTCAGTGCCATTGTAATTTTGTTCACTAAATGAACTGTTGTAAGTGGAGGACTATCTGTATTATTCTTTTGAGAGTTCCTTGAGATGTAAGAAGATAAGCCAGGTCACATTTTAGTTCTGTATTTATTTATTGATTTAATTTCTATAACTGCTCATCTCAATCAAAGACTCTGGGTGGCTTACAATTCACAAAAATATTGTTGCTGTTTTATTATGGTCATTTCTGATGACATCCAGACTTGCATTGTTCAAGCTGAGCAGCTCTATAAATATTTTAAATAAATATATTACCAGACCATTCAATAAGATTTAAAGCACGGTGGACAAACATAGATGCCCATTTACAAGTAAAATGGAAGAAATTCTGGAAATACGTCTATGGAGATTCTCAGTCATCCAGGTCATAGTTGTCTCAAAGGTGCAATTTCAAAAAAGCAACTGGACTGTTTTTTCCTTGAGGAAGAAGACGTTTTGCTTCTCATCCAAGAAAGTTCATCAGTTGTCTTTCATCCTTTCCCCATCACAACTGATGAAGCTTCTTGGATGAGAAGCAAAACATCTTCTTCCTCAAGGAAAACAGCCCAGATGTCTTTTTGAAAAAGCACTTTTTGAGACATTCTGGAAAATATGTGATAATTTCCTTCGATTTCCTTCGATTTCCTTCCATTCTGAGCTGGGAAATCAAAAAACATACACATTTTACTATGCTTGACATTTTTTTTAAAAAAACCCTCTATTCCTAAGCAGAGGGAGGAGCAACATAAACATTTCAAGTATATATATGCAGTACAACCTCTTCCATTTTGTGTAATCAGCCAATTGCACTCCTCAGCATACATACAAAAGCACACATGCAAGCAAAATGCATCTCATCATCTAAGTTGTCCATCCCTGATATAATTTTTATATTATTACAAGTTTAGTCAGTTTGGACTAGTGGTTAAGGCTAGAAAGCAGGAGACCATGAGTTCAAATCCCACTTTAGCCATGAAAGAGAGCTGGTTGACTTTGGGCCAGTCACTCCATCTCAGTCCAACCCACCTCACAGGGTTGCTGAGGGGGGGGAGGGGAAATAGGAGGAGGAAGATGTGTTGAGTTTGTGTGTGTTGGATGTGTTTGCAGGCTTGAGTTTTTTCTAAAAATAATAAAGGTGGGATACAATCAAAGAAATAAAAGTTGAATTACATGCACAAGACTCTCTCATTTTAATTTCAAAACTGTAATCATGTGCCAAGAATAGCAACTAGCCTAAAGTAACCCAACAAGTTCCGTGGTTGAATGGAAACTGGAATCTGCATCTCCACAGCCCCAGTCTGAATTCATAGCTTTGAAAACCAAGAACATTCTGGAGACAAGTATGCTCTCGCTTGATGCAAAGACAGTTTTTGGAAAAACATAGAAATCCAATCTAGCATGGAAATAACATAAATATATTCTTTTTTCAACAGAATGTAATGAAATATACATATAAGACAAAGTCTGTGAGCAAATGAAGCATGTTATGCTGCATAAAAATTGTATTGGGTTTTCAGGCAATACTCTTTAAAAGCTTTTTAAAAAATATATATTTAACTTCTGTTGTTTGGACAGTATGCACTAAAATTTGTAGCAATAGTAGCTTTTATGCTAAGGGTATCTATTCTAAATTTCACATGGATTGAAATATTTTTGAACGAACAGATGGCTTGTTTATAAGGAATGCAATTCATTTCTGAAGATACTAATAAAGTTGATTTCCTCAAGAACTGTAGTGAACACGTAAGGCATGAACTTCCTTTTTTCTCCAATATCTATTCTTCCTATATCCCTTGTTGTGAAAACAATTGAAAGGGTTGATGAAGTTTCTGAATTTAAAGTCACAGCATAAAATTGATATCCCATGATAAAACCCACCAGGATAAAAATGTGATAAGACACAAGCATACAGAATAAATGCCTTTTAAAAAGCATTTAAAATCAACCTAATCCTTAAGATTTATAGAGTCTTCCGAATTAAAATTCTGTAATGAAAACTGCTTGATTTCTAAAACACTCCGATATAACAGCACACCTTTCTTTCACTGAAATCCAGCACTCTCATTTTTGATCACAAAAGGGTTTTACATAAATGGAGAAAAATTCTGCTACAGCTGCTTTTCACATTCTGCAGAAGCCAGTTAAAAGGTACTTAATCCTAAAGTCCAGAATTATCCACAGCTAAATTCAGGCATATCTCCAGAATAGTGAACATCTCACTGAAATTATCCCATTCTGCTAATTCCACCGATTTGAGTCAATTCAGATGTACATTTCTAGAAATTAGCTATCAACTTTTTATTCCAAGATTGAATAAATTAAAGTTCTTAACAAACCAATATAAGCTTGCAAAGGTGCTGACACATCAACATGCAGCATTTTCGGCATCAGATGAAAAGAAAATATGGAAATGAAAAATTTTTTACACACTAATATAGTGTTTTCCCCACAAATCCAGGAATGTAATGGGGGGGGGGACAAGACAAGGAAGAGTTTTTATAGAAATATATGTGATCCGAGATTACATCTTGATTCATTCATAGTCAAATGGTTATAAAGTAATTATTAAAACCCAATGATTTATATGAACAAAACACAATGAAATGTGAGTACATGGCCTTTACAGAATAGTGGAATGAAGATGAGGGGAACTCTTCTTTGCATTTGGGTGCTTGTGGCTGTTCCTTGGGGTACTATTTGTTTTGCTGTTGTTTATTATAGTTTTATTGTTATTGTGTTTGATTGACTGGCAAGCCATGTCTAGCTCTATGGGAATGAGCAGGAAATTAAGTAGTAAATAAATCAAATATTGCAATTGCGTATTAGGAATACAAAGCTACAGTATTCCTCTGCTGAAACTGTGCTAATGAAGATTAAACTTTCAAAGAAACTTATGACCAGTGTTGCTGACCATAAAATCAGCAGCAATATTGATTTTACAACAGAATTAAGAAGCTTCCAGCTGGAAAATTATATAGTTAAAATGGAACTGTATCTCTTACTTTAAAAGGGGAAGCAAATTTGGTAGCAGGGTAGGAGAAAGCAAATAAATGAATGGCCTCTCATTAGCATCTTTGCTGAAGGAACATGTGAAGTAGAAGGTACAGCAATCATTTAGTATTCCACAGTCAGCAGGAACAAAGTCCAAGAATGCTTATATCATATTTGTTGAATATGTTATAAGTTAAATTAGATTGTAATTTATGCACTTCTGTATATTTGTTTCATAAAATACAGATAAAAATGGGCTTGGCTTGAGACTATAGATGTGGAAATCTGCTTGTGTAATGTAATTTCCCTTTCCTCCCATTGTACCCCCAAAATGTGCTGAAGAGAACACAGTTCTGCCAAATTTGTCTCCTTACATGGACAGATATAAATTGTACCCCTGCAAACAGGAAAGTTTCAGTATTTGAGTGAATTGGGATTTAGCAGAGACTTCTTATTAAAATAAGGGGTGGTAGTGATTTCCTTATCCAGCAGTTGACAAGCAACCATGTAGAAGATTCCCCAAGCCTCCAGAAAGCTGGGACAAAGCTCGAAAACAAACACTGCCATATCTCTAATGGAACTCTCTTGACCACAATCCTGAAATCAATGCATCATTGAACGATATTTACCTCATTGCAACCAATCCAGGTAGATGGAATAAGCGGCTAAAATCTTGAATGTCTAGATACTCTAGAACAACTTCCAATTCACTAATTTTTTGAAATTATATCAACTCAAGTATCACCCATATGTAATATTTTACTTTTAGCATACCTTATTTGTTATTTACAGACAATTTATTTTATTTCAGATACTACAGAGAAAGCTAGTTTAAATATTTAGACGCCACAGAAACTTCTATGGAATAGAACACTAGCATATTTCCTGGTAGAATACACACATACACACACACACACACACAAATATACACTATTGAATAGTTATTTTTCCACACAGAACTGAAGACTGAAAAGTCTATTTGTATCTTGGAATGTTTCTGAACTACAATGCCCACAATTAACAACCAAGATATCAATGCATAGAAACATGAGCTGTCACATATATCAAGCAGCAGATACCAAGCTCTCCCTATTCATGCATCAAATTTCAACATATGATTGTCAAAAATTGTGATATTTTCTTGCCATGCTGAGGGCTCAAAACACATGAACTATAAGCACAATTCCTCCCTAGTGTTTTGTTGTACTGTTGCTCTGCTCACGAAGCCTCAACCAACACATAACCCAAACATGATAGCATTGCCCACCAGAATTACACGTTTACTTTTTTGAAAATATATTACATTGTAGATTATAAAACAATGACAAATCATGTTCATGTAGTTGTAAAGAATACTATATGGATGTGTCCTTAGATCCCTAGGAGCTGAACTTAATTTAAAGGAGACTTTACTTTTTATTCTAAACTAAATTAACCCTACTTATCTGTATTTTTATCTATATACCATATGGAAGCAAACTCATTTATACTTATAAAAATAAATATATAAGCAATCAGGATACACATTCACCCACATTTCTACAAATACAAGCACTCATATTTCCAGTTAGAAAAAGAAGACTTGACTCTGCTCAAGATTTTAAGAGCTCCTGGCACCAAGATGTATAATACAAGGCCATATAGACTTTAGGGGACACTATGATAGATATAAATGGGTCATCCCATGCTTCACAACCAACACTTTATATACACATTCATAATTATCTGAGGGAAGAGGCCAATTTCATCCTCTCTTTTATACTGCAATTAATTCATACCTTACTCTTAATAAACACAACATCTGGCTACTTGCTTATACTGCAACTTTTACTGTTCAAATTGGACAAAGCTATAATTTAACTGTGGACTGTGTACATAAGCAAGTGTGTTAATTTTTAACTTCATGTTTAGTTTCCCCAACTTTATTGTGCACGTTCCAACTGCAATTTTTAAATACAAAGCCATTTTTTTTACCTTAATAAGCTACTGTTTTACAGCATTTAGAAAACTTAAGAATCCAATTATTTCATAAATGGAAAGGTTAATCTACCACCATAACACAGGCTAAATTGCATGGTAACCCACAGAAAGTATGAATTAATAAAACATTACTACTAAAATATAAACCTATATATAATTTCCTTGAAAGGTACATGTTAAAAACACTCAAGATATCTTATATGAAGATGTATACTTTCACTTTTATTCACACATCATGGTTTATATCAGTCAGATGGCCTAATGGGGTTTTTAATTAAAATTTTAAGCTTATTCAACATGACTAATCAAGAAGGGTTGTAGGAGCTGCAGTAAAAAATGAACTGAAAAATACTTCTCACGTCTCAGAACTAATATTCATTGAGTTGGAAATCTTTTTCAGTTTAACCTATTTGGTTTAACTACAATCACAAACACACTATAAATACTATTACACAGAAGTACTGTTCTTACAATAAAACATCAATTTCCTTACCAGTAATATATGGGTCATTTAAAAATATATTATTTTAAAATTTTAATCTCTTGTTTATATGGACATGTACATATCAATGTACATACACATAAATCATTGCTAACTATCATAACTTAAATCTATAAAAACTTCTCAACCATTCAGGACAATTTCATTATGCTGGAAACAAATAAAGATCTAAATTAGATACAACTAAATTCTACTAAAATGGAGGTTTTCAGTTCAATTCTTAAGCGTGTTTACTTTCAGATGAGTTTCTCCAAATTTTACAGGACTTGCTCTCTAATTATTAACTGACATGGTACTGCAGTTAACATGGGATGTGATTTGATTTTAACTCTTTATCTTAATATTAATATATCATTTATTGTTTCATCCGGTAAGAAATACGAAACCATTTCAAGAGATACTCAACCCTAATTCCAGAAGGAAAATACTGAAAGGTCTATAGCCAAAAGACAACTTTTTAAAAATCTATCAAATATTCTGCACATGACCCATAATAGAATTCATAATTCTATTGTTGAACGACTATGTGGAAGACTTTTTGCTAATGTAACATGGTTTGCAGTGTTCTAGTGCAGAAAATAAAAATGAGCTTAATGGGAAATACAGCACATTTATGTATCAATTAATGTTATTAGCAAGTTATTTTTTAAAATCAGATTTACAGAAAGGATTCCTTTTTTTCCAGCGGAAATCTGTGCATACTTATTTGAACATACCTTAGTGACAGCACACTATGGATGCAGTGTGCTGTAACTTCAGTCCCTAATATCAGCTATGCCAGTGAAAACCTCTACCTAAATCTCAGGAGTGATGCTGCCAACTAATGTTAATAGATATCTATCAATTGGCTGAGCTAGTTCAATCAATGTAATGACTCAATGTAAGGCTGCTTTCTAAATTTTAAATACAGCAACTTCAAACAAATGAACTTATTTCTCAATAGACATGAATAGGATTATATTGACTATATAAAGTCAATCTGTACAGATTTTAAATTGTATGAATTTTGTTTTCTTAAATAAATGCATGATTTTATGTATATGTATTTTAACTGTAGTACCCCTAGCTTACAAAGAAAAGCAAACAATGAGTTAAACAAGTTAGGATAAAATTTGGGCCTACAATTTGAACACTCAGTAACTACTGACATCTCAAAAAACCTCACTGAAACTGAGGAAGCTTCCTATAATTCTACAATTGCAATCAAATAATGGATGGCAACATAAATATATGTGCACTCATATACGTAACTATAACCATGTAGCTCAACAGTGTTTTAGCTGAAGTTGCATTAATGAAACATTGCTAAATCAAAAAGGAGCCTTACCTCCCAATTAAGATAGTACTGTATTTCCAAAGTTTTCTATGCTATTATACAAGATACCACGGACTAGTACTCCTACTAAAGCTATTTCTGCAGAAAGACAAACAGAATCATCACTATGCTTTAAAAGAACCATCTCTATGCTTTAACATTTACAGTCCTAACTCAAATTATTGGATGGAGTATGCAAATGACCAACTTCCTAATTCTAGTAGCTGTACTTTCTACTACTGTTAAAAATGCAAATACTTAAATATGGTCTCTTTATAATTAAAACAATATTGTGAGACGACACCAAGAACCAAGAGCCATAGCACATTGGCCACACCTCCCAGAACCTATATAAGTGAAAAGTAATTTCTGCTAGTCATCAAAATTGTACATTAGAAAATTCAAAGACTATTACATACATACATACATACATACATACATATGTATATATGTATGTATATGTATAATTCTAAATGTCTTTGAATGCACAAATATTGTAGTCCACAGTATATATTTAGAAGCCCTTCCTTAAGCAAAGCCACCTTTGTAGATAGGTTTATTTAGGTAAAACAGCAATTTTTCAAAATCTTTATCTGGAGAACATCAGCTACCTAAATTTGTGAGTACTTAATCTAGTTATGTCAAAATCAAGCACACAATCGTATAAAAATGTGAATACTAGCTTTAATATTTACAAGAATCTTTTGTTGCATATTTACCACTATTTATAATCCACTATTGAGCCTGCTTTTTAACCAAACATAATTACACTGACTCACTCAGCCTTCCATCCTTCCAAGGTCGGGAAAATGAGGAGCCAGATTGTTGGGGGTAATATGCTGATTCTGTAAACCGCTATAGAGGGCTATAAAGCACTGTGAAGCGGTATATAAGTGCAATTGCTACACCAAAACACCATTTAAACAGATTTTTCACCCACACCCAACTTTCCCAATCCACTAAACTAACTGTGATGTGATAGATAGAAGGCTTTCTACATTAACTTTTTCCAGAAGACAAATGCAATGGAACTACTCAGCTCTTTGTCACTGTTAACTGAGCAAGTTTAATACAAGTAACTGCCATAATCCACATAACTATTCCAGATCACAAGACCTAGGACTGCAAGGAGCATACCGAAATCACCTTCGAGTTTCTGATGCAACAGCTGTATGGGCACGACTGATTTCCATTTCATCTCTCTCTACCTTGTAATGCCGGGCCTAGGCCCACCTCTGCCAGATTCTTGCTTCTGCACATAAAGGGAGGGAGAAGCCAGAAATCACAGCCATTTTTGTAAAAAAAATAAAATAAAATATGGCACCTCATGGGGAAAGGGGCGGGAAACGCAAGAAACAGCGACACTAGGCCTCCTGGGGGAATCGGGGTGCAGTAGCGGGAAAGGGGGACCCCTCTTAACAGGAACGATCCCCGGCCTCCAGAAACGGTTGGGATACAAGTCAGATCTAAATCGAAGCCATCCTCCTGGTATCGCCTTTTGTTCCTGCTGACGATTTCTTTGATGATGGCGGTCATGTCTGGGAGCCGGGAGCCGCTCAGGAACAGCGCGGAGAGGCACGGCGGCGGCTGCAGGGCGCAGATGGCTCGAAGCCTCGGCGGGGGAGGCTGCTCCCCGAACAGTCCCCGCCGCCGGTACGACCGACGGCTGCTAACCAAGCGGCTGACGGGCAAGGACGGCGCGGGGAGGCCGGCACCGTGGACAGGGCCTGCCCCCGATCGATCCAGCGGCGACTCCCGGGAAGGCCCCGCAGCAGCGGCCCCGACGGAAAGCGGGAGCGAGGAAGGTCCTCCTGCAGGCTCCGCCACCGGCGCGGCTCCCCGCGACAAGCAAGATCCCGAGAGCGGCGGCGGCGGCGGCGGCGGCGGCGCGGAAGAAACGCGGCCCCGACTCCCTATCGCGCTCCTGCGGCTGTGGGACGAGAAAGAGGAAGCGCCGCCGCCGCCGCCGCCTTCGGGCCGTTCCTTTCCCCCCTCAGTCAGGCAGCGGCGCTCCAGCTGCAGCGGTGACAGCAGTTCCGCGACGGGCAGCCCCCCTCCCCCGGCCCGCTCCGCACCCCGCGCGACTTGGGGGTGCGGGCGGGCGGGCTCCCTCGGATTCAAGGGGAGGCGGCCGGCTCGGGGCTGGGACTCTATGGCTCGACGCGACGGGCCGGCGGGCTCCCCTCGGAGAAAGCGCGGGGAAGGCGGCTGGGCCTCAGGTGGCGGCGGTGGCGCTCCTGGTGGTGGTAGCGGCGCGGCGGCCGCGCAGGACCAAGGCCGCCGCCGCCGCCGCACTCAGGTCCTGAGGAGGGCTCGAGGCTGGCGGCAGCAGCCGCGGGTCATGTTGCTCCGTCCGCCGGTGGTTTCCGCGATCCGCTGGGGTTGTGGGGGGGGCGCCTCGCCGGTCGGTCGGCCGGCTACCTTGGCAGAGCCCTCTTCACCCGCGCTCGCTCCCCGTTGGGGCTGCGGCTCCGAGTCTCCCCGCGCCAACCGCCTGAGGAGCTTCAAACTACCATCATGGCTGCAGCTTCCGAAGCGAGAAGGGAAGCAGGAGGGAGAGGGAGGGAGGGAGGGAGGAGAAGGAGCCCAGCACCGAAAGGAGGGGAGAGACAGACAGACAGACGGCCCAGGCGGAGGAGGAGGAGGGGTGTCCAACCACTCCGCCCTCCCTAGCTCCTTCCGCCGCCGCCGCTGACGAAAAAAGTAGTCCCGCACCGCCACATCACCGCCTCTTCGGCCGCCGCACCGACCGATTCGCTGCTTTTCTCGGACGGCTCCCTTTCTCCCTTCTGTCCCTCCTTCTTTCCCCTGCAAAAACCCTGCACGGGAAGCGCCCGGGTCGTTCTTCGGGGAAAAGGCCGAGGCCCGAATTGGGATCAAAGAGAAGCGGAGGTGGAAGGAGGGGGGAGGGGCAAGGGAAGGGAGGAGCGTGCGCACGTTCTGAGTGGCGGAGGGATACGGCAAGCGATTGCCTCATCGCCATGACGGACTAATTCCCTGTGGGGTCACGTGACGCGCGCTGGGCGAAAGCGGGGGGCGGTTTGGGGAAGGAGAAGAGAAGAAATCGCTTCCCGCTCCCCCCCTCCCGTTTTCCGAGCGGCCTTTCGGCCCTTTCTCCCGTCCCTTCTTCCGCCTTGCGCTCTCTTCCTCCCCGGCTCTTATTGTGGAGAGTGAGTGAGTTGAGAGGGTGACGAGGCTTTTTTTTTTTTTTGGACGCCGAGATTGAATTTGCGTCCAGCGCTGCATCCCTTTGATGGATGTTGCCTCATGAAACCGTAGGCCTTGTAGTAAGAGTCTGGACCCTCTGTTTTTTGCAAATATGGTTGCCGAATAACTCAAAAAAAAAAAAGCAAAATGTCTGGTCAGCTTTTTAACCTTTTGTG
>JANHZT010003082.1:37254-49478 GCA_032468215.1 Stegonotus admiraltiensis
GCTGTGCACCGCCCTGAGTCCTTCGGGAGAAGGGCGGTATAAAAGTTTAATAAATAATAATAATAATAATAATAATGCCATAATAAAAAATTAATTTGATTATGTGCCAGTGTAGCTTTAATTAACTATAGGTAATATGGTTGCTTACTTTTGCTCCATTAAACAATGGGAATCACCCAGTACTATTGAGATTCAGATTAGGGATAGAATGGCTCTAGGGAGCACAGACCGTCATTTTGTATGTTCTGAATAGATATTTACTTATTTACTCATTCAATTTCTATGGCCACCCATCTTAGTCAATGACTCTGGGTGGCTTACAATAAAAATATATATAATTAAAAATACTAGAAACATTTTGAAACAATAAAAATACTAAAAGGTAGTCCTGGCTTACAGATTGTAATTGGGATCAGGATCTCCATTGCCAAACAATGTGGTCATATGGCATGATGTCATGTGACCATGCCAATTTACAATGTCAGTTGCAACAATCCCAATTGCCTCCTACAGGCATGTGATTGCCATTTGTGCTCTTCTGCCAGCTACCCCATTGATTGCTTGTCAGAAACTGACCGTGAAGGTTATAAATGGTAATCACATGACCAAAAAATGCTGCATCATAATTGTAAGCCAGTTGCCATAATGCCATCTGCATTATGATCACATGACCATGGAAATGCTCATTCCTCTCATTCAGAGCTGTTGTAATTTCAAATGATCACTGTATGAGTAGTCATTAAGTGAGGACTGCATGGTGATTATTTTAAACTGTACAGGGGTGTTAAAATAACTGTATCTTAAGATCAAGCAGATTGAAAATGTAATCTGATGCAGTAAAAAGTATGAATGATCTATTTTATTTTTTATTTTTGTGAGTAGAATGTAATGGATTTTTATCTTAGTATTCTGCTTCAGCTCTTAGTAATTATTATTTTTATGACTGTGATTTTCTCCCCCCCCCCTTTTTTTTTTTAAAGTTGGATTTATTTTGTGCCACGGAATCCTGAATAATGACACAACAGCTTTGACTCTTTGGAAACTTGCTCTTCAAAGCAGCTCTTGCTTGGCACTCTTTCGGGATGAAGTTTTTCATATTCATAAGGCTGCTGAAGATTTGTTTGTAAACATAAGAGGGTATGTGCTTTTTTTAAAAAAAATATGCATATTATATGATGATCCAGGTATGATAAAATAGGAGAAAGTCCAGATAATTCTTCATTAGCAGATTGGTAGAAACAGTAGCATTATCCTCCACCTCACCCCACTCATTTGTAGCTATACCATACCCAGATGTTTCATAATGTTTAATCCTCGTCAAGTCTTGTTAAGATGACTCTAAGGTTGCTTTTAAAGTTACTTTAGAACGTAAATTTAATTAGGTTCCATAATAGATATATCTGTTAGTCACATTAACAGATTCAACACTCATGAAATTAGAAGGGAAGATCAGAGTAATTGGTCTACCCTATCCTTTAGGACCAGAGAGAATTACATCTATTGAAGTACGTGTTTCAATATTCATTAATAAGTTTCATTTTACTTTAAATTTAGAGTATTCATAGCATTGAACCTAAAGGCATGTTGAATTACTAGTACATATTTCATTTGATCATTACTGAAGCACATAAATGTTTCATTGATCATATCTAGAAGGGCATTTATCTAGTCCTCTCCTCCCAGAAGATTTTCGGACTATATTTTTAAAGATCACCCTTTTCATTCTAAGCAGCAAACTGTTTCTTAAATTGAAAAGTAAGACAGGCATGGTTTCTACTATGTAAGAAGGACTGGATATATCTTGAAGTAATGCCTGGAGATTGTAAGATTAATGTCCTTAGAAGAGCCAAAAGAGAATTGACTGCTAGGATAAAATACAAACGCATGAGAATCAAAAAGCAAAGACATGTAGAAACAGTAGGCACTACTTGGAGCTCTAAATTAAATCTTAACTTTAAAATGTGCTTCTTATTCTATGCCTTCTGATTCTGCAAAGAAAAAGATACATAATCCCTTTTCTCTTTCTCTGTGTTTATATTGGATTTAAATATATTAAGTAACCCTTTGGGCTTTGAGGAAATTAAATAAAGGAAGATTTACTTGTCTTTTGTAACTAGAGCCACAGAAAATGTACATCACCACTATGTTAACATATTTTATTTATATTTGCAGCTATAACAAGCGTATAAATGACATAAGAGAGTGCAAGGAAGCTGCTGTATCACATGCGTAAGTATACTACGTTGTAACAATTTTAGAAGGCTGCTAATTACATATTCATACTCATCTAAATTGTATAGCTTTATCAATAAAGTTAAGAGATAGATTTAAATCCCATTTCACAAAGTGAAGGCCATTCCGATTTTTTTCCCTTTCCCCTTCTTGCAGCTGCAGAATCACAATTCAGAAATGTTAGGGGGTGTGTGTGTGTGTGGAATTTGTTTCAAGGGGGAGAATATTAACATGTCCCTTTGTGGCCGAACACAATTACCCTGTGGCTTCCTCAGCTGAATTGTCGAATCCCAGTGTATATTTTCTATCATGCAGCTCACTCTCTGTTATCTTCCATAGTTGATCTGTTCTTGAATTGTATATTTTTGTTAAAACTTTTTAAGAGCAAAGTTACAAAATAGATGTTAAACAATTCTAGGTTGAATTGTTTAAAACTGTATAAAAAACATTAAGAGTAGTGTTTATAAATAACAGGCTTTAACATAAAAATAATAGACTGCGGAATTATATCAATTATCACTAGACCAGAGATTCCCATAGAACTTGAGATTTATTTCTGAAATGTAATATATTGATAATGTTAATCATAAAGTTTGCATTTTTCAAACAGGGGTTCAATGCACAGAGAACGGCGCAAGTTTTTACGGTCTGCACTAAAAGAGCTAGCCACTGTCCTGTCAGATCAGCCAGGGCTCTTAGGTCCCAAGGTAAATAAATAATGCTAGAGGAAAAGAAATGTTTTCTTTCAAAATTACTAATTCTGTGGCTTCATCATTCTGGACAATTCCATTTGATATGCATACCTTCTTTAGAAATGAATTGCATTAATTAATGTGTCTCTTTCTTTTTAGGCCCTGTTTGTATTTATGGCACTATCCTTTGCTCGTGATGAAATTATTTGGCTGCTTCGACATGCTGATAACATGCCTAAAAAAAGCACGGATGATTTCATAGATAAGTAAGGCAATAGCTGGAATAACTGTGTGGGGCCATATTTCTTGCAGCTTATGATATGTTTGTTTTTTGATTATGTTTGTTTTTTGATACTGGGTGTTACTTGTACACTGTGATCCCTAGATGGCTTTTATCTCTTGATAGATTAAATAAATGTTCTCTATAACATAGCTCCTGAGAGGTCCTTATAAAAATGAAATTATATCAAAACATGGTTGTGCACATTGATTGAAAGTTGTATATCAAGGTTTATAAAGCAGGGTTTATATGACATGGTGATTTGAATATGTGCCATACCAGTATTACATCGAGAACTGCATTACTGCACTGTATAAAAGCTTGATTACAATACAAATGTTCATTGAATTTAAAATACTAACTACTAGCAATGTTTAGAAAGTTAAAAAATAAGAGATAAAATGCAAATTGAAAATAGCATTGTATTAATTAAATGAAACTGGAGAGGGACTTTAATTTGTTTCCCCAAAAGCATTCATTTGTCTATAGAAAGTGAACAGACAAGAAAGTAATGGGGCCCTAACAGAAAGGTATTTAATAGGGTTTTTTTATTGCTGTTGTTTTCTCCGCTATCGCCACGTAGATAACTAAAGTGAAATCTGAAACATGTTCCCATCAGCAGATCTTTACTGTATTATTGCAGTGAGAGTGAAACGGCTGCTGACAATTAATAATAATTAATAATCAATAATGTTAATTAATTTAATGTCTTAAAAATAATAAAGATGAGATCTAAATAAGATAAATAAATAGTATAAATATAAATTCTGTACATACTGTACTAATGCACACTGGGTGAGTCAGTGTGAAGAATGTTCCAATATCTCTCAACCTAAAAGCTCTCAAAAATGTTCTCAATATCCTAAAGAGATTTAAAATATTTATGCTCATTAATTCACATACATGATCATTGTGTTGTAAGCCAATCTTTAAACTACAGTAGATCTCAAAACCAGTTTGTTCTGTTGTGATATTTGATGAGTCAGCAACAAACAAAAACTTCACTGAACACATTATACATAAAGTTAATGTGTGTGCATGCACAAATAAGCCCATCCATGGATAAGCCAGTCCTTGAAATCTTAACCAAAACACTGTGGAAATTGTCCCTTAGGCTAGGCTGATGGGACATTATGGACCTATCCACTGATGGAATGATATTTTCCAGTAGAATTGCTTCTCTCAAAAGGGAAGACTCCTTGAATGGGAATATTCCCTGTGCTGTTGGATGTATGCTATCGTTTTTAATCGATTGCCAGTAGTTCAGTAAATGCCTTATTTATCATAGAGGTTTTGTTTTAGACATCCATCTCAGTTGGCCTGTTAAAGTAGGAACATTTTAACCCTCCCCCTCTGTCTTTTCTGTATAACAGAAATGGGCAACCTCTTAGTTGTCAAGAGCAGCATTTTAAAAGACTTGAATGGTTCAAAATGGGTGGAACAACATCACAAATCCAAACGGGTAGAACCACAGCACACGTTTGTGGGTGGGGCCCTTTACTTTTTGAGGTTTATTATACAGTTTTCACGTGTTTTATATCTGAAACTGGCAGGAAATAAATCCTAGACCAAGTCTCCAAAGGCCACAGGAAAAGGGCCTACATCTCAAGACACCATAGCATCACTGGTGGCCCTCCCTCTCCTTAGCTCCCTTACATCTTCCTTCCCATTCAGCTGGAAGACAAGTGATGATGCTAGATCAGTGGTAGGCAAACTTGGCTCTTTCACACCCTGTGGACTTCAACTCCCAGAATTCCTAATTCCTGTTTTATTCTGTTCCTTCAGGCACATAGCAGAACTGATTTTCTACATGGAAGAGCTTAGAGCACACGTACGAAAATATGGCCCAGTGATGCAAAGATATTATGTTCAATATCTATCAGGTTTTGATGCAGTTGTTTTAAATGAACTTGTACAGGTGAGTGGTGAAGATTTTGCCATGAAATCTAACAAAATTTACAAGAGTTGGATTGAATACTGCTGTGTTTATTTTTTGAAATCCCAAGTCAGTGTAAGAGCCTATGTTTCCTATTAGTCATCAGAAAAAGATACACTAGTGACAAAAACATCTTTAAGGTCTCCGTATTTTGTCTGAAAAGACAAAATTTACAATAAATCACCTTTTTTCAATGTCCACTAGATGGGGCTCAACGTTTGTCCTTCACCAAAGATTCATTAAGATGTTCAGAAGGGAAAATAGTTACGAGTGTGTTTATATTTTAAAACCATAAATGTATATAATAAAGTTGAAGGTTCTTGTAATAAGGAAAAGGCACGTGAGGACATCACAGCAGAAGTGAAAACAGTAAAACTAAATGGCTTGTGCCTCTCTCCCCTCTTTTGTTAGTGTAGTTTAGTAAACTTTGATTATTATTTTTTATTTGATTTATGATCTTAGCTGGGTTGTCAAGATGGGTAATAGAAATTGAACAACAAACTATAGGCAAAAAGTTAAAAATGTGTTGAAAAAGAACATTTGTGTTAATTAACAAAAATATGGGGAAAGAATCCATTGTGACTGCGCATCTAAACAGAGGCAATATGTTCCATGGAACTGAAGAAGCCTCCAACTCTTTAAAAGTACTGTATAAGTGAACCTTGGCCATCAGTGGTGTTTTTAGAAGGCCTTTTCTCCATGTTTGATTAGCTTCCAAAAAAAGAGTCCTGCAGATAAGCAGCTGTAATTATATAATAGAGATATAAAAACCAGTCATTTGTCTGGCACTTTGAGACTCAAAAGAAAGTTCTATTCCATGAATTAAACTTCCATGCATTTCAGCCCTACCTAGCATGTTAAGACAAGTTGTCTAAAATATTTGATAGTAATTATTAGGTTGGCTATCCCTGGATCCCAGCATTTGACTTAAAAGCTCTCAACTATCTTTATTTTAAATCTCTAGTTTTCCTGATTTCATCAATAACCTCTTTATATTACAATATATAGATATCAGGATGGAGAATGTTAAAAATATAGTTCATTTTTGTTTGTAATTAAATTATTTTAGCCTGATAGCCATGAAAGAATAATAAGAACAGTTTTCAGATTAAATATTACTGGTTGATTTTATTTTATTTTTTTAATATGGTCTATAAAATTATGTACTCTCATTACTCACTCTAACTCTTTTACACATAGATTGCATGCATCAGACTTTATATACTCAGTACCACTTAAAATTTCTCTACATATATAGCTGGCAAGGGATGCAAATAATAGGGAAGAAAAACTTCCTAATATGTTTATGTGTATTGGCACTTTAGATTCCGTGCTTGGATTTTGTGAGAAGGTGAACAACAAACTTCTTACATCAGTTTAAAGCAACAGACAACTAAACAATCACAGGAAAAGAAATTGTTGCTTTTAAAGAATTGTAGACACTTGTTAAAGCCACACTTACGTAGGTTTCCAAGCACTTTTTAAATAAATAATATATAGAGAAAGAATGTGTGAGAGAGAGTGTTTGTGTGTGCATATAAAGAATTCCCTTTTGTGATAACTTGCAGTTAGTGATTAATTACAGAATTAACCAATGCTGTAACTTGTTCCCTTTATACATTTGAATATTTAGAATCTTTCAGTGTGCCCTGAAGATGAATCCATCATTATGTCCTCTTTTGTAAACACTATGACCTCTTTGAGTGTGAAACAAGGTAAGTGTGGTGTGTGTGTGTGTGTGTGTGTGTGTGTGTGTGTGTGTAAGAGAGAGAGAGAGAGAGATTTAAAAGGAGTATGGTTTAGGTGAGTTCCATAATCTTTATTTCTCATTAAAATCTACTCCCTTACACCATGGAGTGGGAGAAGAATAGAAATCTTGTCAGATATCCACATCTTTCAAGATCTTAATATATACAAATGACATTGTGGTGTTTGAACCTTTAGTATATCTTATTTATTTATTATTCATTCATTCATTCGTTCATTCAGTGAAAGTGTTCTTGCATGAAAGTGTTGGTTCCTACCTTTTATCATTCTAAACAACATTGTACATACAAATATAGAGAGTGATATATGTTTCATGCAGCTGTTTTAACCAAGTGAATAAGTCTCTGAACAATTTTGAATAATAAATGTCTTCGACATTCTTTTTTTTCCTGCATGTGTTTTTGAAAGCAACTGCCCACTGTCACAAACTGAGCTGTCAGTCTTTCGTTTTTGAATATAAACTCACTTTGTTCTAGATAACCCTAATCTTCAAAGCTAATGTGGCATTATCTTTTCCTTTGCTTGATCTGTTTTATTTACTATCAAGTGTTTGTGCGATGTCCAATGCAGGTAAAATTGGCACAGACTTTAACTTCAGAAGATTCCTTGCAAAGTATTTTCAGGAACTAAGAACTCTCTATAGAAAACTACAACTATAACTTCTGTCTCCCTGAACATTTTGCTGAGCAGTGTTTCAGGACAGTTGTCTGATAAGAATCATCTGGAGTTTCTAAAAGCTTAAGTTGAAACTTAGATTTTCTCAATTTAAATTTCAGTTAGTTATATAAACTGATGTCCATTTAGAGAGTTTTGCATAGGACTAAAATTAATCAGCAAAATTCTGATACTAAATACAAGAATTGAGGGATTATCTTCATTGTGCATTAATAGTGTGTTACAGAGTTGATTTTTCATTTCCTTCTTTTCTGCAGTTGAAGATGGAGAGGTATTTGACTTCAGAGGAATGAGGCTTGATTGGTTTAGATTACAGGTAAGAATTATCTTATTGTACTTAAATCCAATGTTTTGGGTTTTTTTCTGCTCTAGAGTCTAATCATTTTCAGTCAAGCTAATAATTTTTAAGTATTTGATTTCTTATTTTCCTATCTATATTTCCTGAGCATGTTAATTTATTAAATAATAATAAAAGAACTTAAATGATTAAAGCTACCATCCTGCTCAGCTATTAAAAAGTATGTTTGTGATATCTTCTCATGCATGGATGGTAAACGGAATAATTTGCATATGACCAGCTGTGTTTGGTTATTTGGAACAAAATAATATCCAAATTAAAATTAACAGGCCTAGATCTAGAATTTTTCCAATAGAATTGATAATTCCTAAATAGAGATGTTTTTAGAACATTTTATTGTTTCATATAATACACATAATGTGAGGATAAAACATACTATCCATTCATATAGTTAGAGAGCAGACTATAAAAGCCTAAGATTGCTTACATGGGCTCTGCCTGGTGATAGGAAGGATAGTTTCTCAAAGATTCTATTGATTTTCAGTTGTTAATTTTTAAGTATATTCCAAAATAATACACAACATTGATCTGATTCAACCAATTATATCTTGGTTTAAATATGCCCAGATTTTAATGGACATTTTGTTCTGTGTCTTTTATGGTGGGTGAAACAAATCAATGTGTCCATGATTAATTAATCATCTCCCATCTCATAAGCATAGGATATGTTTTATATTGCAATAATTCATGGCTTTAAAACAAAAAGTTCTTTGGTTAATCTTTGAGATGAATTGGTTTGCTGTGGTAGTCTTCCTACATTTATTGCTGTTACATGGCATTACACTGATTTGTGCTGGCATAATTTCCCTATATGATTTCATTGATTCTTATTGGACGTGCTGAAAAGAGTTCATGGTAGTCCAATATCCTGTATGGGCTTTAAGAGCAATGTTCAAATTAGATTTTTTTTAAAAAACTGCTTTGGTGTCAGGAAGTAGGATGCTATTAAATCAAACATTGATTCTCTGTTAGAGCGTTTCAGTAAAAATACAAGCTATTCTGGCAAGGCCTTGTAGAGACTGGTCAATTGACAGAACTGCTTCCAATTTGTGATTGCTTGTGCTAGCTGTATCTGGGCAGAAGAAGCATTTGTTTGCATAAGTATATGAACCATTCATTTATGTTCACGTAATGTGGCAAGCTAGTGTCACTTCTCTAACCATCTACAAATCACTGCATCAGTCTTTGGAGTATTGAATATGTGAGCCATGGTGGCACAGTGGTTAGAACAATACTGCAGGAGTTCAGTTCTGAGCGGGTCAAGGTTGACTCAGCCTTCCATCCTTCCGAGGTCGGTAAAATGAGGACCCAGATTGTTGGGGACAATATGCTGACTCTGTAAACTGCTTAGAGAGGGCTGTAAAGCCCTATGGAATGGTATATAAGTCTGTGAGCTAGACTTTATATAATTTTGGCATTATATTTTCTAGAAGCTCTAAAACGCATAGTCATCTTAATCTGGAGAACAAGCCATTTCATAAAATAAACATTATTAGTCATTTAGACGTGGCCCTTGTTTAAAGCAAAAGGACGAGGTAACACTAGATTATTTGAAGAAATGTAAAATAAAGGGTTACAAATAGAGACCTGTAATAACAGTTGTATAGCCAAATCAGTTTAGAGAAGGTTTTGTGGCTTGTTCTTGATTAATTTATTGCACGTACCCCAAGTGTATCCTTGTAGAAAGATCCCATTGTTAAACCCAAATCAGTTTTCCTTGTAAGTTGCTTTTGAGATAATGTGTAAAGTCTGGTTTTCCTCAGTTGTTCAAAGAACAAGAGTTGGAAGAACATACTAGTCTTTTTATCTAACGTTGGAATTTTTTCCCCAAATACTACAGGAGAATATGCTTAAAAAATTAATTCTGCATTTGGACTTAGGTTTTTGGCTGTAAACAAACTTAGAATTTTTTAACATACAGTTTCAAGTAACATTTATTTCATTGCTAATTGGCACATTCCTATTTTTATCTGATTTGGCTTTCATCCCACTTTATAAAAATATTGAAGCAATAAGTGCTTTTTTATAGCGAAAATAAATAGCATCCATAATTCTGGATTGAGCTGATAAATAAAAGTAACTGGGAAAATAGTCTTTCTAGGTTCTCAAATGACTCTTATCAATTTACTTATTTGTAATTACCATTGTAAAAATAGATAGTTTACGCACAAAAAGTTGTTAAGGAGAATTTTGACGTTTTCCAAATGGAGATTGATAAAAAGTGACCTGTCCCAAGTTAAGCAAAACATAACAAAAGCATATTTTGTTTTATTTTTCATTCCATTTTATTACATAAATATTTCCATATAAATGGTGACAGATTCTCTCAGAGGTCTTAACCTGGGATCCCTCTTTTGTTTACTTTCCTTGTGTGTTTTATATTTATAGGCTTATACTAGTGTGTCCAAGGCTTCACTTAGTCTTGCTGACCACAGAGAACTTGGAAAGATGATGAATACAATAATTTTCCACACAAAAATGGTAGACTCTTTGGTTGAAATGTTGGTTGAAACATCAGATCTTTCTATATTTTGGTATGTCATTTAATTTAGTTCTGAACTTTTAATATTTGTCCAACTCTAAAGAAAATGTACAAATTATTAAATACTGTAAAATGTCTGCTGTTAACATGGTTACATTGCATTCTTGCTACTAAATTGCAGTTTATTCTTGTGTAGGACCCACTTAATTCAATAGAACAGTTTTGAATAGATGTTGAAGAATGCACGTATTAGTACATATTATGAGCTGCTTCTATTCAGAGATTGGAAGGAAGCCATTTTAATGTGGATTTTAGTCCTTTGATACCAACAAAAGAGTGGGAGTACAGCTACTGGTTTTTTTAAGTTGTATCAGTTTAATCTAGTTGATTAAACTAGCCTCTCTGCCATGCTATTGCTTAAATACTTCTTGACAGTAGCATACCTGAGGTGGGAAGAAATATAACTTGTGTGGAGACCATAAGGGGGATGTTGCCAAAGACAAGGAGGCTAGTGATGGGTGTAGAGTTGGGTCATTGCTGCCAGCCATGCCATTTATCTGTTTGGCAGTTGGTGGTGGAATGTAACAACAAAGGGGGGGGGGAAATTGTGCCATCCAATCAGTTTTGACTCTTGGAAACTGCCCTTTGCAGTTTTCTTGGCAGCATTTTTAGAAAGTGGATGTGTTACAGGGCTGAGTGAGAGTGACAGGCCTAAGGTCTCCCAGCTGACTTTGTGCCTAAGCCAGAAATAAAACTCAAAATGTCCCCATTTCTAGACTGGTGCCTTCCTTAACCACTATACCAAACAGGCAATGGGACAGAGGTATACCCTTTTTCATTATTTTGCTTTTATGTTTTATAATCAAAACCCACTCAGAAACATTCTTCCTCAGTTGATACTGGGGTGAATTTTTAAAAGATAGTTCTGCTCTTTTTTTTCTTTCAAGAGGACCATGATGACTTATTTATTTCAGAAACATTTGAACTGGAGATTGATTCTGTTGTAATTTATTATTGCTCTAAATATATTTATTCCTCTAATTTTATTAGAATAATTCTGTTGTATTAGAATAAGTCATATGTTATATCGTGTTTCAGTCTTTAGATGGTTCCAGCTATTGTTTAAATAGAATATAGGATACAATTTCTGGTATGTTAAATGTATGCATTTAGTAGCATGTTTTATATTGTTTATTGATATAAAGCACTTTCTCCAAGTAAAATGAAAATGATTCATGATTCTGAACAGTTTTTACAGTCGTGCTTTTGAGAAGATGTTTCAGCAGTGCTTGGAATTGCCCTCCCAGTCCAGATACTCAATTGCATTTCCACTGCTTTGCACTCACTTTATGAGCTGTACCCATGAACTGTGCCCAGAAGAGGTAATACTGTGACTTAAAGTATCCCTTGCATAAGTAGAAAGAGAAGCTGAAGGATCATACTGTTTTTATATATTTAAAGGGAAGACTAGATTAGGGTGTCTGCTTCATTAGCCACAATGAATCTGGTTGAACACAGTTCAAAATGTTGTCTGTTGTATTAGAAATTCCTCCATTCTTGACAAATAAAAAACAGAGAGGGCTGGTTATGAATTCACTCATACACACATATAGATAAATACATTAAATTTTAAATCAGTGTTCAAATGTGCCAACTAGTTTATTAAAACATTTACACCTTCCATCTCCATAAGTGACCCTTTGGACAGCAGAAACTTAAAATACTTTTACTTTACTTTATTTCAGATTTCTATACCGCCCTTCTCCAATAGGACTCAGGGCGGTGAACAGCCAACTAAGAAA
>JANHZT010003082.1:135859-146696 GCA_032468215.1 Stegonotus admiraltiensis
TTATGTCTTGTGCTGGGCTTTGGGAAGTCGGGGGGGTGGGATGGGGTAGGATGGGGGGGGAATATGTAAAAAATTTTTAAAAACTTTTTAATAAAAAAAAGATATTTTTTGTAAACATATTTTATAATTTTATGAAAGAAACATATTTGTCTAAAATATAATCACCTATATATGATCCAATAGCGAACTATTTATTTGCTTAACATCTACTCACTGTCCAAGACTCTGCATTGGGTGATCTAACATAATAAACACTAAAAGAAACAGATATGCAATTTGAAAACAAATACTTATTTAAAAATAAATAAATGCTCACCTGCCCATAGTTCTGTCACCGTGCTTGTGACATACTGCATGGCAAAATTTGTTAAACTCTCCTTTGATCTGTCACCATAAAATTTCACTGGATTCTAAAAAAGATTTGGAAAAGCATCCAATTTTAAAACAGTATTTTGTGGTCACACATGTTAACCATTATTATTCTTGGGAATTTATTTATATCCTTGATCTTTGCTACAGAAAGTTCCTTTTTGGACTTTAGAAGAGGAATCTGGAATAGAAACTGAATACATAACATTATTACCTTATTGATACTATAGTTCTTCTCCTAGTTGAAACACTAAAAGGATCTACAAAATACAAACAGCTGTGCCTAAGCAGAACAGAGCAACAACCTGTGCTATATCCTGTCCATTTAGCCTTTACAGATTTGACACTTTCTTTGCAATTGGAAAAATTCAGGGATTAAATTGCTTAGGGTTTTGGATTATGTAGGGCCTTTTCTCCTCATTTTCTGGAACCAAGGAAAATCCTTCTTATCTCTGCTCAATATGAAGGTTGGGGACAAACACTGCAAAAAAATTTGGGGAGCAAGATACCTTCATGCACTATCTTAAGTCTTTTCAGTATCAAAGTATGAACAGGCCTACTGTTTCAAGTTTCCTCTCAGCATCAAATGCCTTCTATCATACTTCCTTCAAAAGGCAATTTTATGACCACTGAAAACTGGACAGAAAAAAAATCTGCATATTCTGAGAAAATCTAAGACAACCTTCTCATTTAAGAAATCTTCCTTTCAATGTTGAGATACCCTCTCGCAATAGTATTTGGGCTTGAGGTTACACATCTCCATGTAACTAGGACAAGCTTTTCCCCCCAAGTCTCTAATAAATGGGGAAAGCCTTTTTTTCCTGCCAGAGATCCC
Organism: Stegonotus admiraltiensis; assembly: GCA_032468215.1. Classification (NCBI taxonomy): domain Eukaryota; kingdom Metazoa; phylum Chordata; class Lepidosauria; order Squamata; family Colubridae; genus Stegonotus; species Stegonotus admiraltiensis. Next base: position 137,064 of record JANHZT010003082.1, read on the forward strand.
CGAGTACAGTGGAGTTACTTCAAATGCTCCTCTATGGAATGGAATGGGATGCTAGGTTCTGTGCCTACTTACCATTCCACTTTTGAACACGTAGAGGCTGGGGTAGCTATTGATTCCCTTATTCCGGCAAAGCATTCTGTTATCACCACAGTTGACGGCGCCAATGCGTATTAATCCATCCATTTCTTTAGCAAATTCTCTCCACTTCAAATGAGAAAAAAAAATGATTATTTTTCAGCCTTGTACCCCATTTGGAAATGCTTAAAAAGGGTATGATTTCAATATCTGTTCCCTTAATTGTGACTCAAATATAGCTTTGCTAGTATTGTTTACAAAAACCCACTTTTTCTTCTTAGGTTAGGTCATCACACACACACACATCACCAAGCACATTCCTTACTCTTGTTCTACATTGCTACATGCTCTCACGGATTGTCAAAGTGGCAGAATAATTTTTGATATGACTCCTAGCAGAACTATTTCAGAAGAAATGGTGGCAGACTGCAAGGCACTGCCTATATTCTTGCCAAAACATGCAATAGGGCTTCACATGGATCAAACTGGAGATCATTGTATTGCAGAAATATAGTCCTGGTCCATGCCAGAAGGATGCAGCTTCCTCTTATTCTCATGCCACAAGGAAAGTCTTCACTTTCCCCCTCAATCAGCCCTCTAGGATTGTATCCTCACATAAACACACACACAAACAGGGACATAAATTTAATGACAACACACCTACAGTGACAACCTACCGTGGGTGCTAAATCATGGCAATGTGAACATCGAGGAGAATAGAAATTTACAAACCACAGTTCTCCAGAACCAACAGCAGCATCTATTAAAAAAGAAAGAATGATGAAGAAAAACGTTATTTTTACCACTGAACAATTTCCAGGCAAACATAGTGGGAGCACGAGGATTAGCCTAGTCTTCTCCTAAACCAACGTCCTCCAACTGAGTAGGAACTTTTCATGTCTTCCAGTCAACATGCTGCTGATCTAGAGATGATGGGAATTGAAGGAAAGGATATGTGGAAGGAATTGGAGTATCTGTAAGCTATCAACATTAGGGGAGGGTGATATGTTTACAGTAGGGGTATCAAACTCAAACCCGTCGTGAACCGCATCGTGATTTTGTTTGTCCTTGGGGGCTGGGGTGGGTGTGGCCTGGTTGTCGTGGCTGACTGGGTCGGCATGGCTGGGCCCAAGGCAGCAGGGACTGTCCCTTGCTGTTTACAGGATGGCCCGCAGGCCAATTTTGTGGCCTATTGTGGGCCGGATTCAGCCCATGTGTTTGACATCCTTGGCTTACAGAATGTAACTATTAAAATGAGACTGAAACTTGCAAGTTTCAGCTGAACAATAACTCCCATCAGCCAAAGTTACTCACCCTGTTGGTTGAGAAGAAACTAGATTCCCTCCCCTAATTTAAAACACGCAATACATGGCTAATTACTGTAGATTTAAAGATGACCAGATCAGCAGAACCTAACACCTCCGCTGAAAGTTAGCCTATATTAGAAACACTAATAAGAAATAATAAAGAGAGTGGAAGCTTTGTTTTTAGACCTTCCTTGGAGGTCCTCAAACCTGGGTACTTTTGAAAACTAAATGCTGGATTTGGCAGGGCCTGCTACAGTTCAATTAACTATTCTGGTATACATTAAGAAAACTGCCTGAAGAACAGGTCTCAAATTAATGCTACAAAAATGTTGAGAACACTCTGCCAACTCACTGGAGGAGTAAAGTTCTTTTCCCTAGTTTCCCCTCTGAATAAAAGTTGATGGGAACCTTGCTCTTTAAAAGTGGAACTGCTCAGATCCTGGACCAAAGGAAGGAATATATAGATCATGCCTGCCATCTCAATTATAGCTGCCCAGCAACAGAGAATATTTTGGCATCCCACTTCTTACAAATCATCATGCCAATTTATGAATCTCGTGAATATATGCTCACTTAAGTCAACTTAAGATGCATACTATATTAATTTGGCAGGGCAAAAACAGAAACAAAGGGAAAGAATTAATATTAATATGTCTACTGTAGGATGAAAACAGCATTATGGGCATAAGAGCATGAAGTATGAGCTTAGTGGTTAAAGTATTGGCCTAAAAGCAGGGAGACCAATGTTTAAATCCAGCCTCAATGACAGTAGCTCGAATGTTATCACACTTTCCCTGTCTACTCAACCTGATAGGGTTGCTGATGTAGGAGAAAGAGGAGAGCTATGTGCCCTTTGACCTCCAAAATGAGAGGCAGGATGTAATACACCCACTCCTTGTTTAGTAACCACCTTGATTAGCGACTATTCACAAATACAACATTTTAAAAAAACACGTTACAACTAATGGGTGCATATATGACCAAATTTCTATGCCTGACAACAACTGATGCCAGAGTGAGAATAATGCTGATATTGCCTAGTCAGAGAATTTTATCTGAATGAAATGACAGCAAGCAGTGATCTTCACAAAGTGTGTATGTCTCTCTCAGTCACCTAATGGGCATTTCACTCAGTGTTTGTTTCACTTCCAATTTAATAATTGCAATCACTAAATGAGAGGGTGCAAACAAAAAAAATATATTTGAAGACCACCTCACATGGATTCTGAATGACATTCTGCTATCTGTACAGTAACAACAAAAAAGTCATAAAAACAACACAATAAAGAAATTGGAAAGCAGAAATGTTAGGAAATTACAAGATCACATATGACTTACCAAATTCTCCTCTATCTAATGTTATGATTTCAGGATCATCGTCATAGATACCTGGTTAAAAAAACCCACTCAGTTAGCATTTTTAGAAGTCCATTTAATCCAGCTATACAACATTTAAAAACTAATAACCAATAACTACTCCTTTGCTCATATATACTTAAGAGACCATTAATCCATGAATAGAGAGACTTTAGTATTTTCTTTCTTAGACTATTTTATAATAACAAAATCTTAGCATAAAATCCCATTAATAGTAACTATAATACATCTCTTTAAAGCAGGGAAGCTACATTTCATTCATACATACAGTGTACGTTTTAATTTTTGGCTCAAGTGAAATTAAGCTTCATAGCTCATTCTGACACACATAACAATACTGTCAAGCTTCTAACCGCACAGAACAATGAAAAAAAGTTTCATCTCATTAATTTGGCTTATTGTCAAGAATACAAAATACAAAAACTTGGAAAGAAACCATGACTCCAGCACTTATTTGTGAGTATCTTAAGACAATGGTTGAGACATACTTGAACCTCTTTTTCCCTTGTGAGACCAAAGGGCTAACCATCTTTTTCGCCAGATAAGACTTACACTGAAATATCCATCTGCTTATTATTAATGTTTTGAAACGCTCCCATTTTTCCCCCAGCAACAGAGATCTACCTTAAAGGGCAAGGAATGTTGTTTGTTGAGATGGCTGGTTTAAGAGAATGCCTCTGTCCATTTTGTTATAGGATGCAGATAATTGAGAGTTGTGTGTATCAGGAGAGGCATAAAGGCAAGTTACATGCAGTAGGAACAGGATATTTAGAAAATGTGTATGGTAAAACAAGAAAATATAGCATGAACAATAACTCTCAAATGATTCTGGGTGTGGAATAAATGCAGGCAGAGCACAAAATCAAGGGAACCATGCTGAGTTGATTTAACTCTAATAAGAGAATGAATGAGAACTGAATTGTGAAACATATATGAAGAAAGAGCTTAAGGAAAAAAGGAAGACTATCAAAGTTGTGGTTAAATATAGAGTTCCTCAGAGAGAAGGTTAGAAGTGTAAGAAAACAACAGATAATACACAAAGCAATATAAGGATGCAATGGAATAATTCGCAAGGACAGAAAGTAAGGAGAGATAAAATGGCTAGTTATTAGTATAAACCAGGGGTGTCAAACTCACGTCGTCACGGCGGGGTCACAAGACTTATCGGGACTTTTTTCCTTTTCATTAACTGGGCATGGGCGTGGCCAACAAGTGATGTAGCCGGCCTGCGAGCCAGGAGTTTGACAGCCCTGGTATAAACCACATTTTGTTTGACTTCCTTTTCTCTTATATAGCCTCCCCACCTCTCCTTTCATTTCTTTTGCTTGCTACTTCCTATTCTTTGTCTGGGCTCTGCATTACCTGACACAAAAGGCGTGTATTTGATATGCATGTACTGTATGTATGTATGGCTGGTTAGTGGACTGCTAGCTGATCATCCATACCAAGAAGCAATTTTAAATGGAGACTCTTACTCAATCTGAAAACAGTCTGAGAACCTACTATGAAACAACTCATTAACAACTCTGATGGCAAAACAAATTTAATATAGTGGATGTCCTATTCCCAAAGTAATTAAAAAAGCCAAATATACATAATATGTTATCTCATAACATCCACACTCCTAATTAAGACTTAAATTCTCCTACACCTTTTAGTGTGCAAATTAGAGCCAATATTTTCCTTTGAAGGTTTTTTTTTTGTTGTTTTTTTGTTTACAACTGAACTACAGAAAATGGGTTACAATTCAGTTTCAACCTACAAGAAAACATCTTACCAAAATCATAGCGGTAAAAGTGCCAGCTTTCATAGCGACCTCCTTCCTGGTGATCTTCCAGACCTTTTTCACCATATTTATCATACTTCTTCCTCAGATCTTCATCTTTTAATACTTCATATGCTCGGTTTATTTTCAAGAAATTTTCATGTGCCTCTGGATTGTTCTGGAGAAAGAGCGCTGGTGTTAAAACTAAAATATTGAAGAAAAACATTGAAATCTGCTCAGGACATTTCAATTTTCAAAAATGTTCTGACACTGGCATTGCATTAATTTTTAACTGCCTTGTACACATTATCAAGAGAGCTCATTACATTTTTTGTTAACTTCAGCTGAAGACATTACCTAGGATTCTGACAAGTGCTAGGCAGGATAGGCTATGACAAGGCAGAAGATAATTTGCCTATTACCACCTCATCACAACTTTGTTACAGTAGGGGGAGTGTGTCTTGATGAATTTTTTAAGTGAACTGTAGCATGAGAATTAACAAGCAGTTGGTGATATGATTTTTAAGTTCCTATACATGTTGGTATAATTTTGCTTCTTTCTGAACCTTTTCATTTCTTTCTCTATCTATAGCTCACAAATCATACAGGCAACATCTCAGAGAGCCTGAAAGACAGCTAAGGAGAGGTAGGCAGAAATCTCACCTCCTCCTCCTCACTGACCAACATTTTCAGGATCTGAGCTTGAAGTAGAACAAACACGGCTATTATACCCACAGCATTAAGACAGATTCTATTGCTGGGTGCATAATTCAAGTAAGAAATGTCACATTGCACAGCAAACCTGTACAAGGTGTGACCTATTTCAAAAGGAACACCAGCTGCTCATTTTATAGAAATGCATGCACAGTGTTGTCAGAGTGATTATTATTATTGATGGCCGACTGGGGCTCTGATTACAAAAAGAATGGATTTATCACACATCCTTGTAGTTTGCTGCATTACATTTCATGGATCTATTATTATTTACCCTGAAACTATAGATTAGTGTTTCTCAACCATGGCAACTTTATGATGCTGGCTGTGGAATTCTGGGAGTTGAAGACTCCCAGATCTTAAACTTGCCAAGGTCTTAAGCTTGCCAAGGTCTTGAAGATCTTAAACTTGCCAAGGTTGAGAAACACTGGTATAGATTATATAATCAAATAGATTTGACTACAACCTCTGGAACTGTAGTCCGCAATTAAGAAGCATCAGGTTGAATATGAATATGAGCCACAGTGGTGCAGTGGCTAGAGTGCAGTATTGCAGGCTACTTCTGCTGACTGCTAGCTGCTTGCAATTTGGCAGTTCGAATCTCACCAGGCTCAAGGTTGACTCAGCCTTCCCTCCTTCTGAGGTGGCTAAAATGAGGACCCAAATTGTCAGGGGCAACAGGCTGACTCTGTAAACCACTTAGAGAGGGTTGTAAAGCACTGTGAAGTGGTATATAAGTCTAAGGGCTAATGCTAATGAAGAGAAATGGTTTCTTGGAAGCAAGAAAAAAAAAAGAGAAGTGCTAACTGCAGAAGTTGTAAGAGTTTCACGGGTATTTTCCCTTTCAATTATATAGGAATTGAAAGGGAAAATTCCAGAGGGCAGCGGCTGCCTTCTCTGGGGCAGTACTGGTACTATCTCGGATCTCCGTGTCTTCCGCCGAGCCCTGAAGACACATTTGTTTCACGCAGCCGGACTAACATAGCTATCATTTTGTAAACAGGGGTTTTATTTGTTTTGAGATTTTTTAAATTGTGGGCCAATATTTAATTCATTTTAATTGTTTTAACTTTTGTATTTTCTGTGTTTTATCTTGGCTGTTCACCGCCCTGGGTCCTTCAGGAGAAGGGCGGTATATAAATAAAATTAATTCTAATTCTAAATTCTAAGCTCAAGACTGAACAACTGTAACGTAACACATTGTACTTTTTGAAACAATTATACCAATTAATCATGAAATATGTATTACCACAAGATATTTAAACATTTGCATGTACATTTCTTAATTAACAGGAAAACATTTTCTGAAAAGCCTACCTACCTGGTTCTTATCAGGATGCAGCTTTAGAGCCAACTTTTTGAAAGCCTGCCTAATTTCCCTACTTGTTGCTTCTTTGGATATTCCGAGTAAACTGTAATAATCTTGAGCTGGGTCAACTAAAGCTACAAGCCATATTAAAATGAAACACAAGGAGACAATTTTTATAAAGTCTCTGACATATTGTCTTTTGGGAAATGAGGTCTCCATTATGAATATCTTAGTCAAGTACACTTCACAGCAGATTTAACAGCTCTCACTCTGATGTAACCTGGACTGCATAGATTTCTGAAGAAGCTTCTTGTAGGATTTTTGCTGTCATAATCCAGGCATAGAAATGTATGCTTCTTAAGTAGACTGGGCCTAGGAGAAAGAACAAACAGATTTTAGGTTCTTTATGTTCTACAGCAAATTCATGACATGAGTTCCCCCAGTTTTCTCAAAAGCATTCAACACAACTCTGCTGTTTCTATCTTGTTCTGCAACTGTGCATGTAAAGAGACATAACTGGAACTTCCTCAAATTTAATTTCTTTTCTCTGTTGCTGTAAATTGTCCGTATCCTCCTTGGCCCAAAATAACCTGCACTGCAATAATGATAATAGACAGTACAACGAAAGTACAAAAATGAGCCTTTCTTTTGGAGTGAGTGGAAGAAGCTATGACTGCAATGTCTAGCCTAATGATGAGAAGGATTAGGGGTGACATGATAGCAGTCTTCCAATATTTGAGCTGTTACAGAGAAGAGGGGTGGTCAAACCTATTTACCAAAGCACCTGAGGATAGGACAAGAAGTAACTGGAAACTAATCAAAGAGAGATCCAACCTAGAACTAAGGAGAAAATTCCTGACAATGAGAACAATTAACCAGTGGAATGGCTTGCCTCCAGAAGTTGTGGGTGCTCCATCATTGGAGATTTTTATGAAGAGACTAGACAGGTACTTGTCTGAAATGGTAAAGGGCCTTCCGCTTGAGTAGGGAGTTGGACTAAGACCACCAATTTCCCTTCCAACTGTTATTCTGTATTCTCATTGAGTGTAAAATAGGCCATATATTAGGAGTAGCCAGTCAAAAGAGAAAAAAAAAGGAAGAATCATAACCTTAGTGACAGAGCATATACTGGGTGCTGGAAGAAAGTTCCAGGTTCTCTCCTTACATAATCAGTTGAATGTAATTAAGGAACCATGAAGCAAGTGACAGGAAAGTCCATTGCAAAAGAATCTGCCAGCACTTGCCTAGAAAGACAATTCATAAGTTTTGGAATAAGGTGGCCTCCATGTAATAAATTATTGAGAACCAGTTTGATTCAATTTGGTTAAGACACCAGGTTAGAAGCCAGGAAACTATAGGCTCTAGCCTGGCCTTGGGTATGAAAGCCGGCTGGGAGACTTTGGGCCAGGCACTTTTTCTTAGTTCATGGTTGGGCAACAAGCCAGCTAAACAAATCTTGTTGCAACCAACGTATCAGCACTCCGATGATGTGAAAAAAGCAGACCCTGCATTTGCAGAAAAAATGCTAGGAAGAAAAAATTGTAAGAAATCATTCCTGAAAGGCAGAGATGGGAGCTTAAGTACTTTAACTTGAGGAAAGAGTTACCAACCAATAGAAAATGTAGAAACGCATAAACAAATCTTTTCTCTTGGGCCAGTTCAAGCCCTGCAGAGTTTGCTGTAAATTAGGGAGGAATCATCTGTCAATCAAATTCAAAACTTGAAGGATTCTGGGATTATCAAGAACCTAGAAAAGCTGCCTTATATTTAATTTATTCAACTGATTTTTATATTGTTTCCCCTTTAGCCATATCTTAAATCAGTTATTTCTGTGTTTTTAAAATGCAGTAATTAAATAATGAAAACTATGAAAAACAGAAGAAAATAAAATCATTTGAGTATAACATTCATTTAGTGAAGGCTTGAATGAAGAGATAAGTTTTTAACAAGGATCTAGGTGGCTCAGTGCCTAAGACACTGAGCTTGTTGATCAGAAAGGTCGGCAGTTCAGTGGTTCGAATCCCTAATACAGGTCTCCTGCGTGAGCAGGGGGTTGGACTAGATGACCTCCAAGGTCCCTTCCAACTCTGTTACTGTTACTAACAAAATATAAATGCCCCGTAGGTTTCAGGGGGAAGATCATTTTAGAAAGCTGGGGCCACCATAGGCTCAACTATGAGTAACCAGAAAATGGCATTCTGCCAAACCCAGCAGTTTCAAGAGGACTTCTCTAATGTTTGATAGGATCTACATCCTGGTCCCAGTTTGTTTACACCCTTGTTTGCCAGAATCAAAATTTTAATCCTAGCTTGGTAAACTAACCGGCAGTCAATACAGTTGCTTCAACAGAGGATATCTCCAAATGATCCATTTGGTGTTCCAATATATTCCGCATCTATTTCCAGATCCAGCAAGAGCAAAACCACACATTACAGTATACTGCATTACAACAATCTAACTGTGAAGCATTCAATAGATGGATTAATGGAGTTAGATGGTTGAGGCAATTAGCTCTTCTAGCCCAGTAATACAGTAATTTATCTGAAGTTCTACATGACACTTTCTCAGCCTTTGAGCATGTGCTCTTTTGCACACAAAGCTACACCCCTGCCAAGAATGAATGCCTGCACAGTAAGGAAAAGGCTCACCTATTTATTCCTGTGCTTCAAAGGCAGAAGCACTCCAGCAAAGCAGCTTTACAAGATTCAGATGAAGCGTGGCTACCGGAAATAAGCAAATGCACTCACATGTAGTTTACCCTGAGGAGAAATCAACAGCAGAATGAGTGAAAGACTACATACTAAAATCTTCCAAAACAAGTTTTTGAAAAAAACTAAGGGAAATATAAATGTGATACTTTAAGTATTAACATTCCTCCATCCTAGGTCATGGCTTTTTTTATTATTATTATATTTTATTTATATGCCGCCCTTCTCCGGAAACTCAGGGCGGCTTACAATGTGTTAAGCAATAGCCTTCATATTTCTGTATATTTATACAAAGTCAGCTTTATTGCCCCCACAAACCGGGTCCTCATTTTACCCACCTTAGAAAGGATGGAAGGCTGACTCGACCTTGAGCCTGGT
>JANHZT010003082.1:235980-247356 GCA_032468215.1 Stegonotus admiraltiensis
GATAGATAGATAGATAGATAGATAGGCAGGCAGGCAGGCAGGCAGGCAGGCAGGCAGGCAGGCAGGCAGGCAGATAGGCAGTCCAGATGGTGCCCTATCTTTAGAATTGTTCACTTTTCACAGTTTCTAGAAGCCATCACTGACACAGCCAACCTAGCTTCTAGTAGGAGGCTATTCTGAAGTATAGACACCATGATTTTTTTAAAATTCTTTTTGCCTTCAACCTCCCTCACTTCACTAAGTGTAGCAGCGTGAGAAATGGAGTGTGGGTGTTTGCTACGGATGGCTATTAAAATATTTCCCAAAGATGATTTCAGGGCAACTTACAGGCTCCTTTAAGAAAAGCTGTTTCTCATTGCCACAGGAGTCATGGCAGAAGTCGTGAACTTTCAGAGTCCTACATAGGGGAAGTATTAAATTACCCTTCCACAATCAAAGTGTGACTTGCTACGTGTTCAGGTTTTTCAGCTGTTGTTTACTGTATCTCAGGGATATATTTGCTGGGTTCATTTAACAGGTCACCTATCATAAATATCAAGGTTCATTAGGGAGACCACAATGCTATTTTTAAGGAAAACTTTCCAATCCCGTTGGGTTGCAGTCAAGTTTCACTGATGTTTAAGACAAATAATGTAAGACACTCTTCTTCCTTTAGGGTTATTCTCTGGGAGAGAGGCTGAAGCATGGCCAAAATAACATCAGACACCCCAGTTAATGTGGGCTAATTTTGTTTTAAATAAATATATATTTAATATATATCCCAAATCTGCCCTCCTTTTGCCGTGCATTGAAGACCCTCTTGTTCCAGCAAGCTGGGCTGGCCTAAGTTTAATTGTTAATTTTAATTTTAATTTGGATTTTAAAAGGGGTGTTTTAATTGATTGGCCTATATTGTTTAATTTGTTTTAAATTGTTTTTAATTTTTATATTGTTTGTATTTTATGCTTTGGCTGTCCACCACCCTGAGTCCCTCGGGGGAAGGGCAATATAGAAATCGAATAAAATAAATAAATGAAATAAATAATAAATAAAAATTTGGACCAAACATGCACAACGCCTCTTCTCTTCTTTGTGCAGTCCCATCCCCCAATTCATAGGATTGGAGCCTCAGAACAAAAAGTCTACCCGTTGTAAAACATAACAAGGTAGTGGTTTATACTTGTGTATAATCCCCTACAGAGATACATGCAGAAAAAGCAAGCTGGCAGGATCAGGGCAAGAGGTACATGAAGCTCTTCTCTATGATATGTGAATTTTCTTTATATGGCTGTAGCTGCTAAAGATTGTTTAGCAGCTGCCTCTAATAAACCCAGTTCCAAGAGTATGGATCCCCTTCATTTCTATAGGACTATGAAACCAGTGATGGGAAGTATTGTGGAGTTACAATTCTTCCACACATGAAGTCCTCAATTGGCAATCACACTTGGGACCAGTGGTGGGTTTCAAAAATTTTTACTACCAGTTCTGTGGGTCTGGCTTGGTGGGCGTGGCTTGGTGGGCGTGGCAGGGGAAGGATACTGTAAAATCTCCATTCCCTCCCCAATCCAGGGGAAGGTTGTTGCAAAATCTCCATTTCCTCCCAATCAGCTGGGACTTGGGAGGCAAAGAATAGATGGGGGCAGGACCAGTCAGAATTTTTAGTACCGGTTCTCCGAACTACTCAAAATATTCGCTACCGGTTCTCCAGAACTGGTCAGAACCTGCTGAAACCCACCTCTGCTTGGGACCGGCAACTGGGTCATTAAGTGATGCAGTTGCTAAGTGAAACTATGTGCACACACTCTACTCTCAGCTTACCTCAGGTGCTTTTGCTTTACAACAGACCCAAATGCAAAGATTTGTTGCAAAGTGAAGACTGCCTGTATTTGAAGAACTGTTACTATGTAACCCCTCTGTCACCCCTGCCGTAGAAAGTCAAATATTCTGAAATAATTGTTAGCAGTCTTAGCAGAGCTCCAGCCTTTTCATTTTTTAGGAAAGCCATGAAGACCTAGCTTTTTACCAAGGTTCTGCAATAGTGTAGTACAGAGATCCGTAGTATGGAATGAGGGAAACTGGATTTGCTGTGAGGGGATGATTAAGGCTCAGGGTTTTTTTTAAATTTTTAAATTTATTTATTTTCCTCTTTTTAACAATTGCTTTATAGACATTGGTTATGTTGTTGTTGTAAGTTGCCCAGAGTGGCTTAGGAAGGGTGGCTTTTTAAATCATCTGAACAAACAAATAAATAAATGATCTACAGAATGTTTTGCCACATGGCCAGAATGAAAGAAACATCTGACTTTGCCAATAAAGAAGCCCACTCTTCTTTATTGAAACATTTTAATGTTTCTAACTCAAGGATAATGGCTCCTTGCCGTGTAGTTAAGATCCCACCAGTTGCAAACATCAGGCTGTGCTTCGGCCGACTGTGGGCTCTGAGGTTGTGTGGGTGCCAAAAATTATGAGTGGTGGTTTAATGCGCATAGTTATAGTCACCCATCAGCCAAAGTGAATAATAGCCAGACTGTAAAATAATTGCAGCAATGTCTTGAAGTGAAGCCAGGAATGGAGATCAGAGCCATCCGTCTCTGTTAATTTGTATACAGTTCTTACAACAGCACAGAAACATTTAGAAAACACTTGCAGGGGTTTGCTCTGAAACAGCTGGACAACTTTTATTTTGAAGAAAGGGGAGGATTTTAAAAAAAAAAGGAAAGAAAGAAAAAGGGAAGCCTCCCAATGGACTGGTCTTGTTTCACAAAGCAAGGCAGCCTTCAAGTTGAAGACTTTGACCAGTGTGTGTCTGTGTGTTTTTTAGAAGAATTCTCGTGCCTGGAATAATCTAGCACAGGTTTATTTATTTTTTTTCTTTTAAACTTTGGTTAAGAGTTGGTAAAAGTTCTTCCTTTTCTTCAGGCAGCTGACACCCTTCCAGGAGACTCTGCTTTGCTCAACTTGTCTTCGGTCTCTGTGTAACAGCCTGCATGTTTTGGTGCTGCTCAGACTCTATGTGGTCTCTATGGCCTCATTTTACGGGACTGTCACACGGAGGGAGGTTTTCCCCAGCACCAGAAAAAAACCTTGGTGTGATCTCTTCAGCACAGTAGCTAAGAACAAGTTTCCCGATTGCTCCCAGGTTCTCCCGGGAACTCTTTTCAGGAAGTGGCTGTTCCTCCCCCACACTTAAATGGATGATTATGTTACAATTAAGAAAAAGCATCTTCAGAGACCTATCTTTAGGTAAGTGGCGTTCTCGTTCCTCTGGATGCGAAGTTATTTTGAAGGGAACTTTTCACAACTCTTCCTGGCTTTCAAATATGAAAGCAAACAGGCTTTCACAGGAGCAGGAATCTGAAGTTAAACTTGCTCTGTCTGCTTATTTGTGTGAGCATGTGTGAGTGTGTGTGTCTGCCAGCAGACTTTTGAGATGGACATTTTCATGCAAGTTGTAGTAAACTTTGGAGGCTTCTGATACGAGATTGGAATTGAAATAGCAGCAACCTTCTTCCTCCCCCAAACATCATTAACTTTATCTCGGACTTTGAGCTGGGATTTTGAGGTTTGTGAAAAATCCCTGGAAATGAATTTCTTATTTTTAAAGCTGGCCAATTGCTCAGATACATTCTCTTTGCCTTACTTTGTTCAGACTCAGTTTAACTGAATATGTTGGTGGGCCTGAAATGTAATACCTATTCATATTTCCTTGGGCTTTGTAAAATGCAAAAATTTTGAACAGACTTACTTCTAGGAAATATGCTTAGATTGGAGCCTTAATAGAATGCTCAATTTGGAAACTAAATGCAACTGTTTTGCTAAAAAAAAATAATTAAAAAAATCAGCTACTCAATAGCATGGTCCTATTGACCATACTACTTATCCTAATAGATTTTAGTCCCTAGCAACTATTTTAAGATTTCAGTCCAAATCATGATGAAGTTCTCTTTTGCAAAGACTTTATGGCTCTGATTTTTGACATGCTTGTGTTTCTTCCCTTCCCTTCCCTCCTCTTCCTTTTCCTTCCCTTCAAGTCAAACTTGACTCCTGGCAATTATTTGCCATTGCCTTCTTCCTCGGTCTCAGAGGAAGAGTCCAAGACCAAGGCCACCCAGCTGGCTTTTGTACAGAAAGCAGAACCAGAATTCAAATTTCTCTACTCTTAGATCAGCACCTTAATCATTAGCCCAAACTCACTCTCTAGATTCTTTAGATTCTCATTAGAAAAAGTTTAAAATCCAGTCTTAGAAACCAAATAAGAGTTACTTCTATGTAGACATGTGTAGAATTGTGTCATTATGCAGCATAGCTTCATGCTGTATTACATCCTGGGAAGTGATCATCGCTTCAACTAAACATCAGGACCAACTTAAGAATTTTTCTATAAATCCAGACTCAAATCAGTAAATACTCTGAATATATTTGATCTTTAAAACAATTAAGACTTCTAAAAGCTATTATGCTTGTATTATACATGTATCATCTAATATATTTGATGATAAATACCGTTATATGGTATACAGCTACTTCTATTGGTGCCTTTAAAATTCTACTGGAACGAATGAGTTCGCAACTAAGAAATCTTGATCCTGAAATGCTGACCAACAATGATCAACAAATATCAGACTACCTTAGTCCCTAGAAGAGTACGTTGGGTTGCATCTAGAAAGGACAAGAGTATCTACCCAAAAGTTAAATTCCAAAGGTAAAAGCAATTCTATTCTCACAAGGAACATCATGGATCTTGTTGACTCACTGTTGAAGAAAATGTTCAGGATAGGATGAAATTTAACCTAGAAATAGCCATCAAATATATTAGATGATACACATGTAATATAAACGTAGCAGTTTTCAAAAGTGCTTTCTTGACTGTTTTAAAGATCAAATATATTCAGAGCATTTATTGATATTTAAACCGGCTTTATAGGAGTTGGTCAAGTTGGTCCTGATGTTTGGTTGAAGTGATGATCACTTCACAGCTTGTAATACAGCGTAGACTTTCCCACTTATTCATTTTTTTATTGTTGTTGATTTGTTTCAAGCAGGAGATTGACCTTGCAGGCTGGGAGCTGCCATCTCCCTTGAAATGAATGAAGATCCTTTTGTACAGCACTAATGTACCAGTATTCTACCATTTGGCGAATATGCTCATGATTGTACATAGCATTTTCTTTTCCCTTTCTCTAATTCTTGTGGCAACAATGCACAATGATACAGAGAATTGCCACAATATGCTTATGAATGTCTGCCTAATCTTGGCTGCACTGGATTTAATCCATTTTATTTAATTGTACGAGGTAATGAAAGCTAAATTAATAACCCAAGTTGGATTTTCACGCCATAGGTTTATATTTCAATGGGGCTGTGCAAACACTGCCAAGATGATTATCATGTGGTGGGGTTTCTTTTATTTTTGGGGTTTTTTTAGACCTATAGTGTTTAGCGGAAAAAAATAATGTAATTTATTTGATGACACCCTAAAATTTATAATTTAGGCATAGAAATATTTTCATCGAAGTAAATTACTATAAATTTTAGTAAACTTTCCTTTCAACCCCTTCCTTCCTTCCTTCCTTCCTTCCTTCCTTCCTTCCTTCCTTCCTTCCTTCCTTCCTTCCTTCCTTCCTTTGAATTTATATACTGCCATTCTCCCGAAGGACTCAGGGTGGTGAACAGCCAAGATAAAACACACAAATAGAAAATTTAAGAACAATTTAAAAAATATTAAACAATTTGGCCCGTAACCAATTAAAACCCATTATAAACTATGAATCAAAAATAAAAATAAAAAAGAAATAGGCCAACCCGGCTTGTTGGAACAAAAGAGTCTTAAGGGCATGGCAGAAGGTGCGGAGATCCAGGATCCTCCGAATCTCCGGGGGCAATTCGTTCCAGAGGGCAGATGCCCCCACAGAGAAGGCTCTCCCCCTGGGGGTCACCAGTCTACATTGTTTGACCGATGGCACCCAGAGGAGACCCTCTCTGTGGGAGTGTACTGGTCGGCGGGAGGTTATTGGTAGCAGAAGGCGGTCTCTTTAGTTTTGTAACTGTTTATTGGATTGAATTAAATGTCTTCTGCTCTTAGAGGAGACAACTTCTAGAATGTCCATTCCCCCCGCCTCCCAGGAATTCAGCTAAGTTTCAGAATTATCCCCAGGGAGAAAGCTGTCATTTACATGCATTTCCCTTAATATAATTGAGCAAAAAAAACAACAACAATCCAAACAAAAAAAAATCTGCATTGATATCCAAACCATAGAAACATCAATTTTTGCAAATGTCTTGTCTGTTGAGCATTCTAAGGAGAATTCACTTAGTGGTTGATTCATTAACTTGATTTGATTTCACCTTGTGATTTGAGTTTCATTCCATTTATTTTTTTAAAAAAAATCACAGAGCAAAGAAGGATGGGTACATGGGAGGATTGGCATATAAAGCCACATTTCAACTTCATATCCCACAGGTGTGATTCTGGGGTTGTACACTGCAGTTGTCAAAAAACAATTGTGGAAAAAGAACTTATTTTTCCCTTGAAAGAATTTCAACAGAAAGTAGTAATGCTCCTGAACAGGAACAAAGATGTTAGACGTGCATTGGCCTATTTTATTTTATTGATAAAAACTATAGATAATGGAATTTTACATTTTAAACCAATTTGATAATTTAATTTAAAGATGATTTGTTTACATTTTATTCGATTAATCAAATCAATAATGAAGAATGGAATGGAATGGAATGGAATAGTTTTATTGGCTAAGTGTGATTGGACATACAAGGTTGTCTTCGGTGCATAAGCTTCCAGTGTACATACAAACAGCAAGGTAATATAATCAGTGTACATACAAACATAAGAGCAACATGTACATACAAACAAGTATACATGCATAGAATAAGGTCATATAATCATAAGATACCAATAGGAGAAGGTAGTAGAAAATGTGAGAAGGATAATAGTAATACAGCCATACTACACAGGTAAATACCCTTAGACATAAGACATTGGTTAAAGTTGACTAAACTCAGCTATTTGAATTGAATTATAAATGTAAATCAAACTGGCAATTCAAATCAAACAGAAGCATAGATTTAAATAAAATCTTGATTGATTTGTACAATTAACTGATGTTGTAAGCTGCCCGATAGTGAAATGGGCAGCATATACATTAAATTACTCTCTTTGATTTTGCTGTGGTCCTTGTTAATGTTAGGGGATCATAGAATATCACTCAATCCAGCCTCATGCTCCTGGTGAAATCCTCAGAGCTTCACCACTACCTGTTGACCTCACTGTTGAACCTTTGTACCATTTAGAACTTAATATTTTGCCAACCTGTTTCCCAAAATGTCTGGAATGCCATGTGGAGCCACAATAAAGAAATCTCCATGGTAAGGCTGGGCCTTCATATGAGGCAACGATTATTTATGTCATTAAAATCCCCCTGCATGAAATATCTCATTGTTTCAGTTTACAGTTTCTTAATATGCTGTAGTTGATAGCATCCTTTTAAAAATACAACATATAGAACTGGAGACCTTTTTCCAATACAACACAATTACTCTCTGGAACTTGAGGATAGTGCTTTTTTTAATGCAACCTAAATCACATTTGTTTCTATTATAATCCTGACAATTTCCTGGGCTGCTCTGAGAATAACAGTTTTAAAAAATATCTTGTCAGAGAAAGAAAGGAAAGGGAAAGTGATTTTTTTTTTAAAAAAGTTATGTATATTTTATTCAGTCTTTCTGTTTTTTATTTTCTCTGACATTATATTTCTATCACAATTATCTCTGTTTTTTCTTTTTCTTTTTCTTTTTTGTTATTATTTTAAAAGCAATAGTTTCTTTTTTTTAAAAAAATCTAGACAGCATACACCAAACCACACTAATTAGAAATCAATGCTTACATCATCCCTGCAAAATAGTTGATTGTTGCAACTCCAGAATTTTTTTTTTTCAGGCTCAGTTAAGGAGCCAACTATGCCCCAACTTTGTTCCACATTTTGGAAAACACTTGAAATAGAAATTTTCATCCTAGACACTGGAACAAAATCCATGAAATATATGATCTGTCAAATCCTGCTGATTAGCTGATTCCAGGAAACTGCACTTTATCTGATGTTCAAGGCATCATCGCATGTAAAATAATGCAAAAGACTTTGTTAATTTTATTCTATTTTAATTTTAAAAATCGAGTTGTTTTGAGATAGATAGTCATCTTGTACAATATTCTGGATTGTATTTTCATGCACATACAAACAATCCCCAAACAAGCCACCATTATAAAAAAAATACTCTTTTTTATATATAAGCAAAAACACAATGTGTTTTTGCTTATATATGGATTTTACTTCTTGTCTGAAAAGTCAGTTTAAAAAGGAGTTTACAATTACAAATTAGCCAAGAATTGTACCAGTGCCCATATGTTTTCACTTACTGGTTTGTCTTAGCTTGATTGGTTTTTCTTATACACAAGGCATGTAACTAAAGTTATTTAGCTGAAATTAGTTTTGTTTAATTCTTGTTGGTTTTCATTGCAAAAATGCTTACAATTATGTACCTATAAAGGTATTACAAACAGATTCCTCTTACGTTGTGTCCATTGATAAGAGGACTTGCTGTACTTTAACAAAGAGCTAAAGACAATTGTTTAGAAGATGCTTCCTCAGTGGCTTCAGATATCTAGAAGATAATAGCTCCTGGGAGCTGACATGTATGGATAGGTGTTGGATTTTGGAAGGAAGCAATTTAGCCATTGAAACACAGGCTGGGAAGAAAATTAGCACTTATGTTCTGTGGAAATTGGGAAAAAGTTATATTTGAGAAGAATTAAACTCTAGTTTGTTGGTTTTAGGTTGAATTGCTACTACTTTGGAGGTGACAAACACATATCTCCACTACTTTATCTCTAGCACTTTGCTTGGTTAACATCAGCATTTTCTCCTTAGAATGAGATGGCTGTGTAAAAATCTGCCGTCCTTCAAACACAAAAATGAGCTATCTTTCCATTGCTCCCTTTTGTTTAAGGGAAGGCAGGCTTAAACAAAATTATCAATATCTTTCTTAAGGGAGATATTGATAATTTTTCATCTAAAAGAACTCTCTGGCCACTCTCATATGTAATGAATACGCCAAGGACCATGAAATATAAAGCTGGCACCTTGTTTTCAAAGAGAAGAATAATATAATGTAGCAAGAGTGATTTGGTCAGTTCCCATGTTAAGGTGGAGCTTGTAGGAAGGCTGCCACAATCTCTCCCTTGCATGAAAGCAAATTTCATTGCTTTGCCCAAAAGGCCGCCAATTAAAAGGGACACGGTGGCTCAGTGGCTAAGATGCTGAGCTTGTCGATTGAAAGGCCGGCAGTTCAGCGGTTCGAATCCCTAGCACCGCATAATGGGGTGAGCTCCCTTTACTTGTCCCAGCTTCTGCCAACCTAGCAATTTGAAAGCACATAAAAAAATGCAGATAGAAAAATAGGGACCACCTTTGATGGGAAGGTGGCAGCATTCCGTCTGCCTTTGGCATTTAGTCATGCTGACCACATGACCACGGAGACGTCTTTGGACAGCGCTGGCTCTTCGGCTTTGAAACAGAGATGAGTACTGCCCCCTAGAGTTGGGAATGACTAGCACATACGTGCGAGGGGAACCTTTACCTTTACCTAGGAGCTTGCCGAAATAAGGAAAACAGGAAGCAAAAATGGGCAGGAGCCAGATCATTTTTCCACCTAACTCTGTATTGTCTCTAGACCGTCCAGAGGCTTGCAAACTTTTCAGAATGGACAATTCTGAAAGTTGTCCTCATGCCAGAGATGGCATCTGAGGTTTTCTGCGCAAGAAACATATGCTACGTCAGTCAGTTGTGTATCTTTCCTTAAATTGGGGGGGGGAATGGGACAGGACGGACATCCTGAGATCCTAGGGTAGCATGAAACCCCCTTTTGCAAGCCCTGCAATTGTCTCAACCGTTGCTACTGAAAACCAGAGCAGTTTTCTGCAATTCCAGAAGAGAAATGCATAAAAATCCAAATGAATGCCTGAACTAGATTTAAATTTAAAAAGAAAGAAATAGCTGACTCTATATCCAGGTGTGCCAAGTTTTCCCCCATTGAAGATTTGGCTTTCTTTAAAATCCATGATCACCAAAAAATGTGCTCACCCCCACCTTAAGGAAATAATGAAACCCTAGTGCCATTTCTTTGCATCTGTAGTTGCGTGTGTTATAGAATTACATGACAACATGGTTAATTGTCCTGTGAAACGGATATTGTGACCAGAAAAATGACTGTATGTGGTGGGGCCTTTTAAGATCCACAAAGGAAGGAAAGAATAATAATCAATTGGCGGGTAGCATAATAATGTGATGATCTCCTGCTAAGGGCTTGGTAAATAAAATGAAGGAAGGTACAATATAAATATTTGAACTGAATCCATCTGCAGGCTATTTGGTGTGGAAGGGATTGCAAAATCCAGTTGAACTGTACCGTCGACCGATCTAAAACAGAGATAACAGCAGTTTTTAAAGGAAAAGGAGCCGTGTAAGGGAATATCCTTCATTTGTTTTGGCATCTTCCAACTCTTCAGATGTATTTAAACAGCTGCCCAAATATTTGCATCCAGACTCTTCGTTCTTCTTCATGAAGGCGAATGGCAGAACAATCTCCACTGACATGCGGAGCAACATAATAGTTCCAAATAGAATAGGACTTTATGCAAATGGGCAAAATAGTAAAGCAAAATAGAGGCTGTACCTGTTTTTGAAATGGCAACATTAACAACTATGGAGCGCAAGGTTTGGTATGCACCAGGTGTTCCCTTGGGCTTGTTTAAGAAATGAATGTTTGCGATGACATTTATTATCCCAAATATTGTTCATATGCCAGTATGGCTTAAATATTGGAACTAGTAGATGTTAGTGTTTTTTTTTTAAAGGCACTTAAGTCGGTTGTTGAGCTTGGCTAATGATGACATATTTAACTGGATTGAGAATTAAGAAAAAGGAATACACAGATTTATTATATTTTGACTGTGTGATAGACCCATTCAACAGCTGAAATAGAGTTCACTAAAACACTAAAATTTTGGGGACAAAAGCCCAATTTTCCAGTGCGCTGCTCCTACAATCCATGGATGGGTTATTTCATGTGTGTTGCTAGAGACTGAGTGTAGAATTTTTTTTCTTCTTTTGTTTGACCACGCCTCCTCCACTCTGCCAACGTCAGTCTTTTTCACTCACTTGCTGAGGAGACTAGTGTATCTCATTGCTCTGCCTTTATTTATTTATTTATTTATTTATTTATTTATTTATTTATTTATTTATATTTTAATTTATATGCCACCCTTCTCCAGAGACTCAGGGTGGCTTACAATGCATTAAGCAATAGCCTTCATACTTTTGTATA
>JANHZT010003082.1:289627-301744 GCA_032468215.1 Stegonotus admiraltiensis
GGCGCAGAGCATAACTAGCCGTGGTTAGTGGCGAGCAGGAGAGCCTGAGCGACGCGGCTCCTTCTCGGGCAGGGCGCGAGCCCAGGAGCTGCCTTGCACCGCGTTGCGGCCGTAGCGCAGTCCCGTGTAGCCGCGGACGTGGGAATGAAAGTTAAAAGCTCCCGCTTTAAGAGGCGCAAAAAGCAAGCCAGGCGGGCAAAAGGCTCCGACCTACTACACAGCCCTGGAGTAAGTCGGTGTTTGGGCAAGGCAGGTCATCCGTGAAGCTGCGGCTATTCCTGCATCTGGAACCACAGAAGTTCCGCTCTGTGCCGGGTGCTGGGTGAGAAAGCTGCCATTCCCTTCACCAGGAGGCGCTTTTCCAGGGAGGGTTGAAAAATAAGACGAAGCTGCCCCCTGCTGGCAGGTAAAGGAAGCGGCGCTGGGGTCCTGGTCAGGGAAGAAGTGACCCCCATTTGTCCTTCCACTAGACCAGGGCTCAGCAACCTTAAACACTCAAAGAGCCACAAAGGTCCTAACCGGAAGCCCACATTCAATTCTGGAGCTGACAGGAAGTCCAGTTCCCCCACCAGAGTGTCCTAGCATGGCCTCCTTTTTCCTCTACCTGTCCTAACCGAAAGCCCTATCAGTTGTGGAGCTGACAGGCAACAGGGAGCCGCAGCAGAGGGATGAAAGAGCCACATGCAGCTCCAGAGCCGCAGGTTGCTGACCAGGGATGGGTTTTACTTACCTTTATTACCGGTTCGCAACGGGGCTGCACTTGCGCGCATGCTTCGCTCTTGTGGGTGAACGCTCTTCTGCGCATTCGCAGAACCTTCACATGCGCAGAAGCATTTTGATGATGTCGGAGTCGATGGGCAGAGCCTCCCACCGGTTTTACTACCGGTTCTATAGAACTGGTGCGAACCGGGGGCAACCCACCACTGTTGCCGACCCCTGCACTAGACCTCCAGGCTTCCCTCTCTCTGCTCAGCCTACCTGAAGGACTCTGGAAGGCTGGAACAGAGACACCCAGGCGGCTGGAACAGTGGCTGAAGCACCTGCTCTCATCAGGACCAGCAGCTTTCCTCACGGAGGCATGGCCTGTCAGTTCAAGCAGGACAAGCTAGGTTTTATTCACACATCAAACTTCATGGACTTCAATTCCCAGAATTTTTGCCATTTGGTAAACACTGGTTTATGGTAAAAAAATCAGCACTAACTGGTAGCCTCTTTTCCTAAGTGGCAGTTTAGAAAAATGGATGTCTTTTAATACAATTAATTAGTTGGCCTCTTTCATCTGGGGTCCTCAGGAGATCCAGCATTTCAGCTATGGAGCCTGTCTGGCCATCCTGCAATGACCAATGACCTCCACGACCCTTTCAGTCACGGGCTCTTGACTCCCCTAAGAGCCCATATGTGAAATACATTACAAAAGGTCTTATGTGGCTCTCGTGACTTTATAGACGTCATACTGTTTTCTTTCTTTTAAAAAAGACATTTATACATAAAGAGGAAAACGATCCTTGCAAAGAAAGAAAGTTGCAACGGAATTGCCGGCCAGCATCGCACAAACCTTCCAAGCAGGAACGGCAGTTGAGGAAGTGTAGAGAGAATCTGATGGGCTTTTGAGGGGCCTACAGTGGTCATAAAAGACCTTTGTTATCTTGACCTCTTTTAAGGCAATACTTGGTGAGATGGTGGGCACTGCTGCCGCCTGGAAACCTATGCAAATCAGACAAATCTGCAGCAGAACAATGGGAGGGGAGGGCGGGGCTTGGAAGAGACAAAATTTTTACTCACAAAGCATTTAGACCCTTAAAAGGCATTTGCATGTCTGGTCATAAACCTCCCCGGCACTTCTATGGAGTCAGAAAGGGCCCAGCTGCAGTTCTTGGCGCTGGAAAACTTAATCCAATGTAATCCAGTAATCTATCCACCGATGACACTAGATCAACTGCAGAAAATCCAAGCAAACTTTCCCGGTGTTGCACAGGATCCAAAATAGAGATTTGGATCCAAACAATTTAGACTAGGAATGTCCAACCTTGGCAACTTTAAGACCTGTGGACTTCAACTCCCAGAATCCCACAGCCGCAGATGCAGATCTTGGCAGGGGTGGGCAACTATTGCCCTTTGAGACTCACGGACTCTGACTTCCTGAGCCAGCATGGAGTTGAAACCCAGAGCCGCAAAGGGGCCATAGTTGCCCACCCTGATCCCATGGCATTTGAATTCAAAGGCTCCCCTTTGAACTGATTTCAGAGAAAACACTGCAGATCAGTGCCAACATGGGGATACCTGTTTGTAATGCCAACATCTGTAGAGTGGCCTTTTGTCCTGCAGTTTGATTTGAATTCTCCTCTGCAGCTCCTGCTTGAGATTCACACCAGTGTGTGCCTTTGAAGTTTTGGCAAGACAAATGGTGGCCGTGGCTGCCCTCGGCTGGAGACACACACACACACACACACACACACACACACTGCCGAGATCCTGCGGAGGAGCTGTGAAGGAGAGTCTCGCAGTCCCCAAAGTGCATTTCCTGTCTGGGAGAGCTGCCAAAAACTAATTGGTTTCCCCAGCAAAACCCATTATGATTAGTCTTCTTGTACTGCTAACTTTAATAAACTTGGAACATCTGCTTCCAAGATGGCCGAGGAGGCCCCAGCATTGCACACTCTTTGCACGAACCTTGCACATTCTGGTTGATCCCGTAGTTATGTGCAGGAGAGGAAAAGATTCCGTTTACACAGGCTGACATACTTTATTTATTATTCAGGGAAAACAAATTCTCTTTCTAAAGTCCAGAAAGGATGGTATTCTTGGAAATGTTCTTATTGCAATACCAACTTTATTTACGGAGGGGGCAAAACGGCTTGTGCTTTGTCTGGAGAAGGGCTGAACCTCAGACATGGAGCCTCGGGAGTATCTTCAGAAGACCCCACCCTCAGCTTTAGCTCCTCCAATATTCCTGATAGCCCAGCAGTGCATGCTGATGTGTTTTATGCTTTCTCCTCACTCACTACAAACGCCTTTCTGGTTTCCTCCCTTTCTCCTCTGATAGTTCTGTATATTCCATGCAAAATGCTTTTAGCAGGCATCTAACATGCTTGCAAATTTGAAAATCTGAAAGTCCCAGACAGCTTCTTCTGACACTTTGGTTAGAAATGCCACCCCAGCACTTGCGCAACTGGTGTCCTCTCTCCAAAGAGATGCCTGGAGGCTGTCATGCTTAAAAGAAGTCACTTCCCATCTCTGCCCAGCTCCACAGCACCGATCAAGTCAGGCTGTGCTCCACAAGGCTCCTGCTGCCTCAGTTGGTGTGCAATTCACAGCTGCCAACTCCAACTTCAGCCCCCTGGCTTTGAATTCTATGGGACTTATTTCTGCCTCTCGGTATCTACCAGCCACAGGACCGAAGGAAGGAAGAGAATATTTCATTCAGAAATAATGCAGTGGACAACAAGGTTCAGCAGGAGACCTCTTGGTGGCTTCCTTACTGGTCATGCCTGGGATTGAGTCCCGCCACTCGCTGTTGGTCATCTTCTTTTCTGCTTTCCTTCCATTTCCCCAGCATTATAGACTTCTCAAAGAAGCCAGAACTCTACATTGACTGATCCCATGTCATCAGGTTGATGGTGGCTCTTATGTTCTCCAGGAGGGTCTGTCCCCAACACGGTCTTCAGGTTTCCCAACAGGGCACCCCTCATCACTTGTTGCTGTTCAGCCTCTTCTCTTTCCTTCCGCTTTCAAACAATGTGTTGAGATAATTTGAGCCCAGTCCTCTGTGCCTCGAGAGAGAATTCTGGGCTGATTTGCTCAATGATCAGTTTATTGGTTTGCTTAGCTATCCATCACATTCATTCCCAAGAGTCTCCTCCAACACCAAGGCTCTCCTCATCCTCCCTGAAATTCTTTATATCACACAGAGATGGTTCCTCCTTTTGTGCTCTCACCACTTCCTCCAAGGAACACAGGGTCACGACTCGGACTCAGCCCTGCCACGAGATTAAGAGATGTCCCGCTCCCCGTGGCTGTTGAAGTCATTAAAACCACAAGGCTCCTGGGATGGGATTCCAGAGTGGAAATTCACCCATATCTATAACTGAAAGGGATGATGAATCAATTTTATATGCCTGCAATTTTCGGTCCAATGCCGGGAATGAATACATCTGGAATCTGGCCATCCCAATTACAAAATACACGAGGCATGAAGACGGGGGTTGCCGATTCCAATTTGGTGCCTTTCCAAGCTCTGTTTGGATGGGATTCCTGTGGGTCAAGGATCCTAGATCCAGCCCTGGCCTCTCAAGCAGGAAATGGTCTTCCTGGAAACATCCACCCATTTTTTCCCCCAGTTTCCCTCCCCAAATTCCCAGGCAGGTATCTTCAGACCTCCAAATCTCCAGGCTCCTGAGACTGAAAATAAGCTCGGCTGAGGAGAGACCAAAAACATGAAAGAGGGGAAGAATTGAACAAAGGCAGCCGGTGCCCCTCTGCTCCTGTGACCCCAATGGGGAGTTCTGGTGCTCCTCTACCTTGGCAGCTTTAAGACGGGTGATCCCTGGAGGTAGTGCTGCTGCCCGCTTAGAGCACTGCCTTCTTTATGTGGGGCAGGCAGTGAGCTCCAGTGGTCTTTTCCTGACACAGTTTGGACACCCAGCCTAGTGGGCCACGTGGCTTCAAGATGTCCCCCACTTGTCGGTTCCTCAGCTAGGGGGCAAAACTGCACCTGGAATTTCTGTAAGCAGAGTTCTGCATTTGTGACAATGTGCAGGAGTTTCGTTCCTAGTAGTACTCTTACAAAGGCCAGGTAATTCATGATGTTGCGCTTGCACTTGCTTGACAGGATGCTCAACGTAGATACAATGCACTCAATTAGTTTAATTTTCTCTATCTGCACGCTTTTATGCGAAGGTGCATTGTGGCTCCTCTGAGTCTCAGTGTTTGCAGACTTTGGATGTATTCAATGGCCTTTTTCTACAGCTGCCAGCAGGTGGAGCTGTTGACCCAAGCAAAGATCTGGCAGATCCTTGCCAGCTTGCTGTCTTTGCCCCAAAAGAGGAAAAGAAGAGGACACAATTTCCTGCTCTTTAGGCTTTTCCAAGGAATCTCCTCTGCTGCTAAGACGCCTCTCTCTCCTTGCCAAACATCTCAGCCCTCGTCCGAAGCAGCTCAGGAGCGGGAAATGAAAGCAGCCAATCTGACAGACCTGAAAGAGAGGAAGGGAGTCCTGAGCCCACCTGGCTCTGTTGCCAGCCACCCCTCTTGGAAGTGGCAGAGGCTTCTCCGGCTTCTGGGAAGCGCAGCGAGCGTCTTGTGGCTGTCCCAGGCAGCAGAGCAGACACCGTGCCCAGGAAGCGTGGCTGCTGACCAAAGAGGGGCAACTTCGTCCCATAAGAAACCAGGGTGTGGCAGCCGAACAGGTGCTGGCTCTCTTGAAAGAGCTGAGTGATCCACTGGTGCCATTTCTAGGGCCAGGCAATCCAGTCGGTCCGGGATAGGCTTGGAAGGGGGAAGGGCTGGGAAAACAGCAGAGCTCCTGGGGAGCTGCAGGCTACTCATATATATTTGGGTGGGTGGATGGGAGAAAAGCACGTGGTGACCGGCAGGAGAGTCTGTCCTCTCAGAAAAGATGGGAAGCATCTTGGCTCCTTCAGGGCGGTAGGGAGGCCTGTGTGCTGGTGTCCCTGCCTTTGATCTTTCTGGCTCAGAAGGAAACACCCGAGGAAAGGCTCAGGCTCTCCCCCACACGGCTGAAGGCCAGGGGACAGAACGGAAGGGTCAGAGGGACTTGGGAGGTCATTTAGTCCAACCCTCTGGCAGAATCCCGGACCCGTCCTCAGCCTCTGCTTAAACATCCCCACTGAAAAAGCCCCTCCTCTCCCAAGGCAGCCTGTTCCAGAGGCCCAGAAAAAGCCTCTTCTGGCCATAGCCTGGCTAGGTGGCTCAGTGGCTAAGACGCTGAGCTTGTTGATCAGAAAGGTCAGCCGGGTTGAATCCCTAGTACAGGTCTCCTGCGTGAGCAGGGGGTTGGACTAGATGACCTCCAAGGTCCCTTCCAACTCTGTTACTGTTAAAAAAAACCAAGAATGGGAAAGCAGGGGCAGCTTCTACTGGACCAGATGGTAGAGAGGGCCAAAGTGGCTTGAGGGAGGAAAAGACCTGGAAATAGAGTGCGGCGGATGGGGCTATAGCTACAGGTAAGAAGAAGGGAGCCTATAGGATAGACCTGTAGCCAATAGGAGGGGCCCATGCGGGGCGGTGCTTCTGCGACCAGACCGTTCGGAGAAATGTTAAAAGAGTTGAACCCGTCCCCCTCTTCCCCCCGCCCCACTTCCCGTCCCTGCAGCCACACTTGGACTTCAACCACCCATCTCGTTCCCCTCACACTCACAGATCCCATTCCTACTTCCGGACTTCCGGAAAAGCACGGGGCTCTCGGCGCCTGCGCAGTAACGGAAGGTAGACGCCCTTCCGGCGTGAAAACGCAGAATCATCGATAATAGGAGAGAGAGGGGCAAGACGAGTTTCACCATAGAGTTTCTATAGTGGGGGAGATATATATATTGTTGTTCGACTTTATATATATTGTTCCATATATATATATATATATATATATACTATAAATATTTATATTTATATATATTTATAACTATATTTATAAATTTATATATATATACTATATATTTAGTATTTATTTATTTATATATACGCCTATTATATAAATATACCGTATATATACGGTATATAGTGTTCGACTTTAGTTAACTCAACTCATGGACCTTTTAAGTCGCCATAAAACTTTTTGAGGCTGATAAAAGTCGTTGAAGCCTGATCAGGTGGGTCTTCCCAATAAGGACACAAGAAAAAGAGTCGGTCTAACCTGCAGTTGCCCTTAGGGTTCGTTTCCCAATATTTGCTTGCCCTGCGGGAAGTTTACGATGCGGCCCGCATTGAATTTATTTATTTGCGGGGTATGAAAGGACCACCACCACCGTTCAATAGGCTTGCGTAGGGACGTGAAGCAAGAGACGCCATATTGGTTAAGGGAGCCAGGGCCGACCTTGCAAAGGGCCTTTTCTGCGGTAGGGAAAGAGTGAAACGATTATTGGCTGGACTAGGTTTCCTTCCGCCGATTTAAATACTGCAGGGGAATTGTGTGAAGCAGAAAAACGTGGGCTCTCTTCACCAGAGCTTCAATACAGAAAGGGGTTTATTGCTTAAGAAAAATAACTACAATCACATCTGATGCCCAGCCCTTGTATGGGGTGATAGCGCTGGAGCCTATAACTTTCAGAGGTTTATATTATAGTTCCCAGAATTCCTGACCCATTTGCTATGTAGTCCAAAACAACTAAAGATGAGCAAACGTTAAATCCTGCTTTAAGCTGCCACTAGACAAGAGCACTGATACAGTTTTTAAATTGTTAATTCTCAAAGGAGATGCTAAGGAAAGTAGAAAGACCTCTTCCCACCCCTTAACAGACTAACAGTTGGAAGGAGGTTTTCAGGAAACCCGTTACCATTTGACAAATGCTTATCCAATCTCTTCCTAAAACCTTAACTACAGTACAGTTGTATTTGACCTGCAATTCTCTATTCTTTGGAGCATTTTAAACCACAGTAGGCCTACAGTACTACCTTCTCAGTATTTGAAATATGCTTTGTGTCTACAAATTCCATTCCCAGCTATTGTTTTGGTTGACCGTCCAACCCCGTCAGGAATATCAAGAGACCAATATACATATTATTCATAAAGATAAAATGCTCCCCCTAAATCCTTTCAAATTAGACTTTTAAAAAAGCTGAATTGAGTTTTTTAAAGAGCCAGCTGGCGCAGTGATTAGAGTGCAGCAATGCAGGCTACTTCAGCTGGCTGCTAGCTGCAGTTCAGCAGTTCAAATCTCCCTGGCTCAAGGTTGACTCAGCTTTCCATCCTTCCAAGGTCGGTAAAATGAGGACCCAGATTGTTGGAGCTGCCAGAAGGCAAGAACAGTTAAAACGAAAGGGATGACTTGGGAGTAGGGCTTGGATATGATTGACCACTCCCATAAGACTTAAAAGGCTGACTCTGTAAACTGCTTAGAGAGGGCTGTAAAGCACTGTGGAGTGGTATATACTCTAAGCAGTATATAAATCAACAATATTTCTATTGTTATTGCTATTTCTCCCCTCCTTTCCTTGGTTCTGATGGTGCAATGGTTAGAATGCAATGTCTGCGCACAGCCTGGAGTTCGATCCTGACTGGCTCAAAGTTGGCTCAGCCTTCCATCCTTCTGAGGTCAGTAAAACGAGGACCCAGATTGTTGGGGGCAATATGCTGACTCTGTAAACCTCTTAGAGAGGGCTGTAAAAGCACTATGAAGCGGTATATAAGTCTAACTGCTATTGCTATTGCTTTAGAAAGATCTCAATTGTGCCTTCTGAGGGGGAATTTCCTTGCCAACTAACAGGACTGTACCTGAGGCCTATTAGGAACATCTATAGATGCTCAATGGACAATGAGGATCAACAAAGAGCCTTGGTGGTGTACAAGGCTAATGCTACTGTTAAAGGTAGTATTTAGCATCCAGCTGCCTGCAATTATTGCGAATTCAATTCTCACCAGGCTCAAGGTTGACTCAGCCTTCCATCCTTTCAAAGGTAGGTAAAATGAGGACCTGGTTTGTGGGGGCAATAAGCTGACTCTGTATAAAATATACAAAAGTATGAAGGCTATTGCTTAACGTATTGTAAGTCGCCCTGAGTCTTCAGAGAAGGGCGGCATATAAATAAAAAACAAAAACAAAAACCACCATCTCAATGAATGAATGAATGAATGAATGAATGAATGAATAAATAAATAAATAAATAAATAAATGTCTCTGACAGTGTTTCTCACATAAAATAAAAGTATCTATTCTATTACTGTACTTCAGTGAGGACTTTTTTTATTACTCTGCTTTTCTATTTTAGAGAATTGTAGCAGAAAGCCTGATGTACAATAAAGGACTCTGGAGATAATTTTCATGAAGGAATAGATGAGCCATTAACAAAGGAAAAATTATAACTCAGTCCTAAGAAAATTGATAGCACAGGAAAGAACTCAAAATAAGCTGAATTAATTCTGTTTGGCATAAGATGCAGTAGAGAGAGACGCTGGCAGAGTTTCAAGATTCTGTTATTGTACCCTCCAACAATAAAATATGATTCCTATAATCTTTGTGGGGTCTGTTTCCTGATCCTTAAAAGATTAACATATACCAAACTTCAGATGTAGATTTGTATTCATACATGTTGGCTCATTTTGTGAGGAGAGGGAAGTGCAGTAGATGTTGGCTCTGTCACCATTTGCTTCTGGCTCTGCTCCAAATTTCGGCTTCTACTTTGCACTTATTTCTAGTTTATGGCCCTGGAAGTTCTAGTAAAAAAGCCAAATACCAAAGTACATAGTTCCACAAGCTTGAAGTGCTCATTCTTGAAACAAACAATATAAAGGTAGATGAATCTTTGATGTCTATTGATATAAAGTAGCGTTCTATCAAATAGAGCAATGGTGACTTCATTGTGTACATTCATGTGGAAAGAATGTTATTATATAGATACTGAGACATAATTCCAATTACTTAAAAGTTTTGAATGTTTGGTGCTTATTATGTGCTGTCTTCCACTTACGCATATACAGGAGGTTATTGGATACGGAGGATGAACTATCAGATATCCAATCAGATTCCGTTCCACTGGAAGTTCGAGATTGGTTAGCATCTACCTTTACGAGGAAAATGGGAATGACCAAAAGGAGACCGGAGGAGAAACCAAAATTTCGAAGCATCGTGCATGCTGTACAAGCTGGGATCTTTGTGGAAAGGTGTGCTTTGTTCGTTTACTAATTATATGACAGCAGGTGAATGTGTTTTCAACATCATCATCCTGATGAAGAGCCACAAGAAGCAAGAAATGATTATTTTACTTTACAGTATTTTAAACTTGGTCTTCTTTTTTCAAAACTGGTATTAAACAGCTAAATCACAGCTTAGATGCTTGCAGTTGAGTATGGAAAAATCCGGATTCAAACTTCATGCCTGAGGTGTTTTTACATCAAAATTGAGACTAAGCATATAAAAATTTAAATATACAAATATCTTTGTGTAAGTGTTGTTAAGGAGAGACAATTCAATGTAGTGGTTAAGGCATCATACCACAAACCAGTAGACTGTGTGTCATAGTCCTGCCTGAAGCACAATGTCAGCTGAGTGATTTTAGGCCAGTTATTCTCTCTCAGCTCTAGGAAAGAGACAATGGCAAACCACTTTGGTAATTTTACTAAGGTATTTGAAGGATTTGTCAACAGTCACTTGAAGGCACCAAAAGAAGTCTTGTTGAACTCAGTAAGGAATACTTAAGATAATGCTTATAAAAGTGCACTCTAGTGACTGTAATTACCTTCAGACTTACTTAGGAATATGTGCCATTGTTTGCATAAATATATACTGTAATTCTCTTATGCCTTTTTGGTATTCACACTGAAAACAATAGTATGAGTTTAAAACTCAGAAAGAGATTAGTGGTTTGTGTTTTCAGGGAATAAGAGAACAGAAAAATAGTAAAAAAAAAGTTAACTGCTAAGCAAGCATATACTGATTCTGTTATTTATGGATTTGTTCACTCATTTGTTTAATCCTCATTATAATTAATATTTGAAAGGTCTGTAATGCTTGCATATATGAAAACAGAATGTAATATTCTGCTTAAATTATCAGTTGCCAGGCTCCTTTAGCAATAAGGTTGGATTAAAAGGGGATTGGCATTCATCCATTGGTATAGATACAGAATAGACCTGACTGATTGACAGCAGGTTGAAAATCCACATATCTTGCTTTGGGGAAAATGGTCTTTCATGCAGTCTCTATATATTCTCTATATATTACATCTGCTTTCATGACACTTAATAGGAACTGCT
Source organism: Stegonotus admiraltiensis (assembly GCA_032468215.1). NCBI lineage: Eukaryota > Metazoa > Chordata > Lepidosauria > Squamata > Colubridae > Stegonotus > Stegonotus admiraltiensis. The sequence goes on from JANHZT010003082.1 coordinate 300,549, forward strand.
CCCAAGGAATAAAGATGTCTTTTTTAACTGTGAGGTCCTGTAATGCATCTTTCTTTCTTATAGAATGTATCGAAGAACGTCTAGTATGGTTGGTTTGGCTTATTCAGCTGAAGTAATAGCAACCTTTAAGGTTAGTTCAGTTCAGCTACTCTACAAAATACATTCAATCTCTCTCAATAAATTTATTGGGAGAAATAGGAGTCAGATTTTTCGCCTTCCTGTATAAATCGCATGGAAAACAATGTTCAAGTTCTTAATCTGGTTTCATAAGGAAATACTTATAACATTGGCATTTCTTATTTACGTTAGTTTTGCTGCAAACACAGCTATTATTCTGCATATTTCTGAATGCTGTCTCTCGATTTCATAATGGTTATAGTGAATTATCTGATTTCAGCTGATTTTAATTTGCTACAAACACAAATATGGCTAACAGCCATCTCAGCAATGTGATTAATTCACATTAGATTTTCTTGACATATCATGTACGAGAGTACCTACTTGGACCATGAAAAGAAAGTAAAGTAATTCTTGTCTGGATTAATAACAATAGCACTTAGACTTATATACCACTTCACAGTGCTTTTACAGCCCTCTCTAAGCAGTTTACAGAGTCAGCATATTGCCCCCAACAATTTGGGTCCTCATCATTCATAATCAAATGTAATCAAGTTTATTGTAGCCCTAAAGCTAGAATATCATATAAAATTATTGCATCTTTCTATATATATGTATAGCAGATAAACAATGTATAATAGAATCTAAAATAAATGGTATTTTAGATTGGTAAAATAAAATAAATAGTAAAATAAATCCACATAAAATACTATTGTAAGAAGTTGGTTTCAAATCTAAATAATGGTGCTCCATAGCATACAAATGGTAGCACAAAATGGGTCAACCAGAGGTTATTTTCAAAGTCTTGTTTTTTTTAAAAAAAAGTAGTATTAAATAGAAATTTCTTTAGGATAGGATATATCAGGGTCTGTATAGACTGCTTGAATAGGGAATAATTGCATATGGCTTAGACTTTTTGTTGAACTATAACCAAATGGATATAACCAAAGACTGATATGAGAGCCAGTTTGCTATGGTTGTTAAGGTACCAGATTAGAAACTGGTTGACTCAGCCTTCTATCCTTTCTAAGGTGGGTAAAATGAGGACCCGGTTTGTGGGGGCAATAAGCTGACTTTGT
>JANHZT010003082.1:364433-376245 GCA_032468215.1 Stegonotus admiraltiensis
TTTTATTTTTATAGTTATAATGTACACTGAAGATGGCATTTAATTTCATTGTACCATGTGCAATGACAATAAAGTAACCTAACCTAACCTAAACTATAGGTTAGACAAGCATGAAGTTGCCTCCTTAGAAAGTCCCGCTATTTCCGAGAACAAGACATATGTTCCATGAAAAATAAGTGGGCTCTTTTTAACAATCATTCAGCAAGTTAAAGCATGCAAAGGAATCATTTCCAGTCAATTTTCTTCATGTTCCATGAGCCCATTCCTTGAAGCCAAGTGTCTTGCCAAGCTTTAAACAATTTAGTGTGGTTTTTAATGATTTGCTTCCACAGGAGTGGAAATAACACAACCATCTCTGAGTGCTGTGGTTAGTAACTTTGTTGCTGTGTCTCAAGCAGAAGAATATTTTGTGCCCGCTTTGGGGGTTTGAAGCTTCTGCTATGGACAAAGGATCTTGGTCCAAGTAATCCAATGCTTGGCTTTCACAAGTGTTTCATTTTTCTCGGGATGAAGGCTCGAACACTTTCTCCCAGTAGAATGTTTCCATTGAGTTAGCCATGAGGTTATGTGGCTTTCCAGAAGACTTTGAGATGGCCAAGAGATTTGCCTCTCCATCTCTAAGCACATGGCTAGAAGATGTATCTTCTTTCCTTCCCCTTGATTGCCTAAAGACATTCTGAAGTTGGGTTTGCCACAACTTGCTCAATTACTTCATGTCTCAAGCTCACGAGCCAATATGTACATTGGAAGAGCCTGCCAGATTGGGCTTAAAGTCCAACTTCTCCCAATTTCCTGTTAAGTATGTTGCTTCTGCTGGCATACCAGGAATTTTTGCTAGGCAAAAAATTGGCTTGTATCATTTTTGGATCCAAAAGTATATTCCCACTTAGATTAAGAATCAATCCAGTTCTTTATGGTCTGCTTCAGCACTGGGAATTCTTCTAAATATCAGCCGAGTCACACTCATTCATAATGTTTGTCTAAATAGCTTCCATAACATTTTGGTTAATTTTAAATTATACATTCCTTCAGTGGATGTAGGGGGTTGCAAAGCCTGTTGCTACCAGTTTGCTCGTGCACGCACACGCGCGTGAGTGATGCTTCTGCGCATGCACAGAAGTGTCTGGCGTGGGTGGGCGGAGCCTCCTATTGCCGCCGCTACCAGTTCACTGATCTGGGTAAAACTGGTAGCAATCCACCACTGATGCAGGAGCAGAAAATAGCAGCAACAACAATTTTGTTGCATTCTTGTGTGATGCTCTACTATAGTTTTAAAAACTTTCATGTTCATTTGCTAATACTGCCCCTCCTTGAAAGTAGATTTTGTTTGAGAGAAAAAAGTGGCCTCTTGTTACCCGACCTCCATCGAGTGTCCGAGCAGGGTCAATTTGCCAGAGCTGGAACCCACTAGTCTAGTAATGCTTAATGGGTATGAAATGCTGCAAAGCTTTTATAGAAAATGTGGAATAAATATCAGTAAGAGAGAAACGAGATTGCTTCGCAAATAGCTTTTAAATGGACAGTGGTAAAAATTGATTAGGAAATCTGTCAGTAACATGACATTGAGGGCATGGAATATGGAGTAGGTTTTGGCTGGCTCCTGAGCTGCTGTACATCTCAGATGGAAAAAAACATATTTATTGCATTGACATTAACATACTGAAAGCTCTTTTGTATCACAGTTCCAGGCAGAGCTGTCAGCAATTGCAGTCATCAAACACCTACGTAGAAATGCCAGAAATCTCAGAGGCAAATGCTGCTTTCGGTTATATAATGTATCGGTAGATATGCAATACTTTAGTTTAATATATATGTTCTAACTGTATTTTCAGGGCAACATGTCACCTTGAAGCCAACAACAACCATCAATGCAAATATTAACCATTATTTGATTCGGGGTTGTCTGAAATTGAGGAAAACATTGTACATGCCAGTTTTGGAAAAAATTTTGTGCAGCACTCTTCTTAAGATATCTCTGAGTTGTACGTATAGTTGCATGCATTTTTCCATAAACGTCTTGCTAGAGCAATTGTACAGTTTGTTTACATAGCTTTGCTTTTCATAGATAGAAACTGCTATTTATTTTTCCAGCTTTCCTAGATGTTTTGGAGTCATTGAAGGAAACATTGAAAACCATTTTAATGTCACATTGTGAGTTCTAGTCTGGCCTTAGGAATGAGGCCAGGTAGATATCCTTCAGCCAGTCCTTCTCCCATCCCTCAGCCATAAGAAGGCCAGGGCAACCCAGTTTGGGAAATCTTGCCAAGAAAACTGTAGGGGTTTATCCAGGCAATTACCAGGAGTCAAGACTGAGTTGAAGGCACATAATTATTAATTAAAGGAAATGTTAATAATTTAAATATTTTAAAGACTGAGAATATAAAAATCTTCTTGAAGGAAGATTGCATATCACAATGCAAGTGTAAAAGCTGCAGAGATTATATTGCACCATGTTACATCATTCCCAGCCCTCACAGATACCCAAGGAAAACTGTATTTTTGTCCTTGGCATTTTATTGCTAAATTTTGGCAAATATGATCAAGAGGAGTGCCAAGGAGCCCACATATGGATTTATAGATTATCACAGACAATATGGAGGCACTATCCTGGTACAGAGAAAGGAACAATGGTGCAGACATTAGAGAGTTAACAAATTCAGAAAAACAGGGTAGTTTAGCCAAAGATTTGATTCAAGGGGTAGATTCTCTCTGAAAGTGTGGGGAAGAAATTCTGTCATCCTCATCAAGAGGAGGGAAGATTTTGAACAGTAATTGAGAAGACACAGCATTAAGCTTTACTTCATGTCCTGAAAGCACGGAGTAAATGACTACATTGCTTGCTTAACATCCAGTCAAGGAAGATTATTAAGTCTTGTGAGAGTTCAGTGCTCCATTTCCAACATTTCAAATGGCAGTCTCAAGAGATGTCAAATGCTTTTTAAAAATGTCTTATTTTCATTTATTTCTGTTCATCTGCACCAGGGTGTCAAACTGGTGGCCTGCGAGCCAGATGCATCACATGCAGGCCACGCCCACCCCAGCTCTGCGAAGGGAAAAAAACATTGCAAAACATCATGTGACGGCAATGTGACACCACAAGTTTGACACCCATGACCATTTGTAAAATTATAGGATGGTGTCTGAAGTCTGAAAAATTTACTAATCTCTGGCCAAAGTTTTTGTGGATTTCAGTACATTTCATTAAATACACTTGGTACAGTGCTAAAAAATGGTTAGGGTTTTTAGAGAAAGTAGGTTGGGATAAGAGTAAGAGTGGAAAATTAGAAATGGAGAATGGTTGAGTGGAGAAAGGAAAGGTGAGAAGCAAAATTATCTCTAGATTGTGACTATTAGAAAAGCAGTAATTAACTACAGTGTAATTACTGATAAATTAGTTAACACATATAGTCTGACTGGAATGTAAAAATAAAATCTTAACTCCCCCGATGAATTATCATTCAATTGTTTTGCAGTTTGCAATTTCTTTTTTTCCAAGGTGGCTACCCTGAAGTTTATGCAAAGATGTCCCAAGGAAACATCATGGTCTTCCATTGGTTTTTCAGTATTGGTGTTTATGCTATCAGGTCTTTTATACACAGGGTATACCAAAAGTCAGATCCTGCAGATAATTTATTATGCAAATTAATATTAAATGTTCAAATTGGTTTCAGTTTTCTTTTAAATAGTTCTTTACTTTTTTCACATGTGGTCTTTGAACCTTCCTTAGTAACATTTTCTCTGAAAAAATATATTGTGCTAGGCCTATGGAGCCTGACTTTTGTTGCATCCTTTTGTACTGTATTATTTCCCTTAGTTGGTCTCACTTTCCCCCCCTCCTTTCTTACTTATTGATGTGTGTGTGTGTGTGTGTGTGTGTGTGTGTGTGTGTGTGTAAACAGGAACATTGTAATAGAATTTTTATAACATTCTTATAGAATGGAATGGACTCATGATTTAAACAAAACCTTTTAACCCTTAAGGACCATACTTGGTTTTATGGATACTTTTAATCCCAGTCTGTCACATCAGTGGGGTTTGGTTTTTAATTGGTGTCTTCAAATCACTCTTGATTCCTGCAACTACACAGAAGGGGTTCCCACAGTTTTCCTGACAATATTTCAGAAGTAGTTTGTAACTGACTTCTTCATACAGTTGAGAGACAGTGATTGGCCCAAAATTACCCAGTTGGCTTCCCTGCTTAAGGTAGACCTAAAATCTGGGTCTCTCTACTCCTAGTCTAGCACCTTAATCACTATATAAACCTGGCTAGTGAAAAAGCATCTGTGGGGTTAGGAGCAGAAATGGTTTCCTTCTCATATCCACAAGGTGGATAAGCACAAGAAAATGTAGGTGTTTCTTTTCTTTTCTTTTTTTAGCCATCATTCTACCATTTTACATCTATTTCTAGTTCTTTCCCTATAATTGATTAATTAATTTTTGAGATTAATTGAGATTAATTTTTTTAATCTCATCAAACACTTAGAAAACCATAATGTGGACTTACCAGGAGACGAATCATTCATAATTACTAAGGATGCTGGGGTGGGCCTTCTTTTCCTGATCTGCAGAAATCATAGGTACAGGCAGATGGATCAAATATAAATGCAAGCAGCTATGTCTCTAAATTCACAGTTCATGAGAAGTTACTAAGCTAAGACAAATAGAGATAAGTATTCAAAGCATTGACTTCTTTTAATCACCATCAAAATCAGAACAAGCTGATTCTGCTTTCTATTCAAGAACAAAACACAGCAGGTTACCATGAATTTGTACTGTTCGTATTACTAACACCATCAAAGCTGACACCAGCCAGAGCATATAAAAACTCAAGGAAGTAGTGCAAGATCGGAAGATGCGGGGAGATGTGGCACATAGAATTGCCAAGAATCAGACACAGCTGAAAGAATATCATCATCATCATCAGTATTACTAGTATATCATTTCTTTCTTTCTTTCTTTTTTTTTAGTTTTCCGTATTGTGCTGTATTTCAAATTCAGTAAGACCCCAAAGGCCAAGAATAATAGAGTCTGCTGATCAAGTGTTGTGGAAGGAGCATGAAACCCTAGATCTGTGTGTGGTTCCCATCCCAAATGGCACGTTAGCTATATCCCAGAGCTTTCCCATCCCAATTGTGCAATGAGATTTTAAATTTCAGTTAGACTCTCTTGTCTAAGGTGACCACGTGGCCTGTCTCACAACTATGCAACCTTTACTTATTCTCACTGTAATACTACCCACCCCACCAATGCCAACCCTAACTGAAAATACTGGGACACCTGGATTTCCAAAAAGCAGGATTTCATTGTGTCATACTGATTGGCTTCCTAGCTCTTTTGTGATCAGTCAGATGTGGGCCCAAATCATTTTTTCTGATATCAGGAGACACTGTAGGGATACGCATTTGCTCCTTATAGCATACCACAAATTGCTTTTAGTAATGAAAAATCATTTCAAAAGCCATTTGGTTTAGACTAGAGACATCAAGAGTTGAAAGCAGGAAAAAGAAATCACAGTTGCATTAATCTATTGTAAATCACTGGCTGGTTTGAAAGTCATTATCATGTCCTCTTAATAGCCAAGAAGCATAATGTTATATTTGCACAAAATCCAATACTTTGCCCAAGAATCATCTGTTATAGGGAAACCCTATAATGATATGAATGTCTTATGCCACACGATGTTAAACGGGTGAAAATACAGCCCTTCTCAATTTAGTATTCCCAGATCTAACATGACTTCAGCTCCCAACATTCTTTAAAAAACTCTCATTGGCTGATTATTTGGAGAGTTATAATCCGTTGTAGCTCTACAGTGTACTGAGTCAAAGAAATAGCATAGGACCTTAATACTAGGAATTTCTACATCTACATACAGAAAGATGACTAAAGAAATTGGTATTTTGAAAGCCATGCATTTTTCACTCAGAAAGTATATTTATTTATAGGAGAGGGATGAGATAGGAAGCTTATCTTGAGTAGTAGAATAGCATCTAAAATGTTTTCTGCATAAGAAAATCTCATTCTGCTCAGGCTTCGTTTGTTTTCTAGGGCTGTCACCCATGACCCTTTCTTCTAGTGATGGTTCTTTTCATAGTGGTCATCTCAGCTACAACATTAACAGTGGAACTAAATTTGATTGAGCTCAATAGGACTTGGAAGACTCAAAGGTGCACAACTGCAACTAGGTTAGTCCTTTCTGGATATCAAAAGCTGAACTCTAAGTCTGAGAAGCAATTCCAAGAAACATCCTGATCTGCAGATATAACCAAGCACTGTCAGTGAGGGGAACATACCATTTCAAACAGTCAAAGAGAAGATGGTTTCAACCTATATCAATGTTTGTTCTATGATGCTGATGGTATTGTATTGTTTTGAAAATATGATAACATAAATTTAGGCTATTAATGTGGCTGCTCAAAAATTGCCTTGGAAATATTGAATATCTCAAAATACTATCCCTTTCTTGACGTGCTTTCCCCATTTGAAGATGCAGGAAATCCTTTCATCCCATCTGTCATTTATAGCCTTTCAACTGAACTATCTTCTTACCTATCAATCAATCTGCTAGTATTAAATACCATCAACAATTTTTATATACAAAAGTCCCAAGCCCACTATTGGAGTATTTCTCTTTTTAGAGAAAAAGGTTTGCTCAGAAAAAACACTCACCTAGAGTATCCTAAAGACAAATCTCCTCCCTTCTCTTCTTTCTCTTTCTTTCCTTCTCTCTTTCAATGACAGAGAATTCTCTGAACTTCTGCAAAGTTGCACTCCACTTTCCACATTTAGAAACATGGTCCCCATAACAATCTTTATCTTCTTTCATAGGCAGTGAAGATAAAACCAGCTTACCTGTTCAGCTGCTTCAGAATCTATTTGACTTTGAAATAATGGTACAGCGAATTGTATCTTTTTAGGACTGTTTGGTTCCATGGCAGTATTTAGGAATAGCAGAAGTAGGGGGAGGGGAAGATCTGGCCTGCCAAAAGGAGAGACAAGAAAGTTCCTTCTCTCCTTATCTCCTGGCAAACTCCTTGAAGCCCAGCACTCCCCTAACAATCACAATAATTTCTGAGGTAGAGAGAGCAGAGCTGCAAAATCCCCTTCTTCCTTCTATATCCACAACAACGTCCCTACTCAGAGATGTTGTTCTTCCTCCTCCAGTTCTCCAGATCATCCACTCAGCACCAAGCTGAAAGGAACAAGAAGCTAATTGTGTGCAGATTCCCTTCGGCAGATGCCAAGCATTCACTCAGAAGCTAATTGAAAATACAATACTAGCCTAGACTTGGCCTGCTGCCCTGGGATTTGAAATGGAGAATCTCTGTACGGCACATTATTTGCTGACAGCACCAAAGTGCAGGGTAAGAGCCCGCCCTTTGGAGTATAGCTGATGGGCCCTGAATTATTGATAGACCTGTGATTAGGAAGCTTGCAAAGCTGATATGTGGAGTTGGCATTTGAAGCAGGTGAGGACAACATCAGAAAGTTCTCTACAGATGCAGTCTTTCTAATTGACTGAGAAGCTACAATTCTGAATGTGATGGAGTAGGGAAATCATGCCAGTCATCTTATGGCATCATCCTCTGTGAAATCAGAAATTGGTCATGGTATGTCGAATAAGCCTTCCACAATTTGATGCCTTCCAGAAAGACTTCATATCTGAATGGTACAACATACCTGGAAGGTATGGTTGGAGAAGTCTGGTTTAAAGATTCTTGCCTATATGATTAATTAGCTGAATACCGGTGCTCTGCTACGAAACTATGTGATTGGGCTTGATAAATTGACACTTACAGCTTGAAAATTAATGAGTAGTTACAATTGGCCTCTCCTTTCCCCTTCTCTCCCTCAGGCTTGCCCCACAGAAATGTCTCCTATCCTATTCCTTTCTCTCCCTTTGGCTTGCCTCACAGAAGCCTCTCCTATCCCCCTTCACTCCCTCAGCCTTGCCCCACAGAAGTCTGCCCTATCCTATCCACTTCTCTCCCTCAGCCTTGCCTTACAGAGGCCTCTGCTATCCTATCACGTTCTCTCCAGAATTATTTTCAGGTTGGGAGGGGGAGTAGAACATCTAACTAATTACCATCAGAGCATGTTAATAATAATATAAGAAATACTAATGATCTGATGGTCGTTTTGAAAAATCCTTTCTTAGCAAGCACCTAGAAGCCAAGAGGAACATATGTGCCAAATTTCAGGTTTGTAGGCTTTACAGTTCTGGAGATTTCATGATCGCGATGTGAGTGGTTTTCGCTTTTATATATATAGATTGAGGAATATTTGAATGTATAAGACCCTTAGAGTGTGTCTTTACATTCTTAAATTGTCCATGTACACTTTTCTGTATGTGAAAATTTATAATCCTTTTTGGGAAGAACATCCAAGAATCAGTTATGATTAGCAAATTTTCTTAAGATGATCATTCCATCTCTAGATCCCACTAAATCAACTGGTGTTTTCAGTTCAGGATATATCCTTTATGACTTACATTATAAGAAGCTGGCCCTAATTTTGCACCAAAATTGGAAGATGGTATTTTTCAGGAACTCTGGGTGCAAAAAGGATCACTAGCAGAACGCTCTGACAATTCTTATTATGACTTTTCCTATCTCAGGCTTTAGCTTTGTTAGCGCTCAGCAAATGTTTAGCTTGGACATTTGACTGTGAAGTGAAGTGTTGAGGACAAGAAAGCACATGTTAGACCAGTCCCAAGCAATCTCTCATATTTAATCTTCAAGCCTGCAGTGACCAAAATGGATAGGCCACTGGCATTCTATTCCAGGCCACTGCCTGTTCTATTCACCCAGATCTAATTGACCTAAAGACAGTGGTGACTCCAATTGGCTTCATTGGGCACAGAATGGCTTCATTGGGCACAGAATGGCTGCCAAGAGCATACAGAGGAATTGTATCATCTCAATAACTGTGAGTTGGAAGAGATGAATTGAGCAGATACATAAATTTGATGGATAATAATTTTTAAAAAATTTTTAAGGAAGATGGTGCTAGCTCTCAAGAGCATTAGCTACCCACACTCATGAGTTGGTCAGTTGAGTTGGATTTATTTGTTGTGTCTCTTTTGATTAATTAATCAAGTTAGACTCCTTTCTATTTTGGTACCTTGCCTCTTGCCTTGTGTGTTCCTCCTTGTTATTTTGCAAACGGTATCCTTGGACTCATCACATTTCAGACCTCAAAACTGCTGTCAGCGTTTAGGCTGAATACCAACATAAAAATGGCCACAATAATGGATGCTTAAAGTGCATCTGTCTCCTTGCCAAAGAGAAGACAATAAAGCCTGCCATGCCCTATCAGCTCTGGATTAAAAAACAAGATCTCAAGATAGAGTATCTGATTTCATGAAGGCCAGGCACCATTTATGAGCAGTAGTATGCCTAATTTTGGAAAAATGAAGGTATTCTTCTAACAAGTTATCTATTTATAACAATTGGCCTACCTTGATACTTTTACCCAGACAATTATTTTATAGAAATTGCAAAATCGATTTATAGAAATAACAGATGAAATAGATCCAATCTTATGCTGAAACCATGTCAGTTCAGTTTATAACTTCCTGCTGGCATGGAATTTAATAATTTTTTTCATGCAGTGTATGTAATTGGGAAATAATCTAGTATTTAGAGATAGTGCCATGATGACTGAAAATCAGTGCAGATTCTTGGAATCAGCAGATGTGAAGAATTAGCATTAAAAAGATTTAGAGGAGGGACATCACTACTTTACTGTCTCCTGTGCAGTACTTTAATTATATGTTTAAAAGATCTGTAGAGATCTTCAAAGACACATTTGAAATGTTCCATTCTCTTCAATTTGCTTCATAAACCAACATTGCCTTCTCACTTCTAAGACCAAGATGAGGGGAGCTCAGGGCAAAGAAGTAGCATGATCTTCTTGGGTTCAGACTTTGGGGCAAAATAAAGAATAATTGGGCGGCCTTTTGGCCCCATTGATGATCAGTTCAAAACACCTCACTGAGGCAAAGCAAATTTACCTCATATACAGTAGGTCTAATTTTAGAGGAATACCTGAATAGGATATAAAGCTGCAATGAAAACAAGAGTCTTCTCTCCACATTTGTATGTTGGATTTATGGTAGAAGATGAAACAAACCGCTTTTTCAATTCAGGAATAACGTTTTCCTCAAAGAAATGAGAATTTATAATTCAGATGTTGACATTGTAAGCTCAGGTTTTTTTTCTTTAGTTATCCCAATGTGAGATTCCTCTTTTTATTTAACAATAATAATAATTTTAAAAATCTGACAAATGCAAATCAAAAGTTGGAAGTTACATATTAATAACGCTGACTGGGACGGGCTGCTTACAAGTATCAGGCAGAAGGCCATCCTACCATAAAAGGTAAAAATGCTTCCCAGTTTATCTCAATCTCTGGTGAAAGCAGGGACATAACTTTGTATCAAATTGCCATTTTTTCCCCCTTCCCCCTTTCTTCTTCTTTTTATCAGTTTGTATGTTTCTATTTTTTAAAAAAATCTTTTAATAAAAATTATGTATAATATACTTAAAAAGAAATTAAGAATTAAATGCTTGTCTCCTGTGATATCAGCCTCCCTCACACACTATCTCCTGGCAGATGGGGACCCTTAGCTTTTTAATTGTCCAGGTAGGATGGGTAGAAACTATTAGGGGCAAAGGCATTCTCTAAAATACATAGGCTTTAAAATATTACGTGCTTATATAATTCATTCAAACCAGTCAGCCAGAAAGCTTAACAGCTTCCTTATGGTCATCAGTAGGAGGCACCATTCCATGTATGAATATTCCCAAACTGCAAGTTCAACTCCTGCTGAAATTCAGTGTATTCCTAGGGGATGGCTCCTTCAATTGAGTAACACTGGGATAGTGTTTCACGATGCCCCGATAGTACGATGTCAGTGATTGCCAGGGGAAACAGTAAGCAGCGAAACAGTTTTAGCTTTGCTGTACACCACCCAGTCACTTGGTTTGGTGAGATGGACAGCTCTGTCAATTGACACATTGCCTACTGCTGCTACGAAAGCAGGACATAAAGGCTGTAAAGGAATGTGCTTGTGTATATTTCTTTCGCAAAGGAAACAGCAGGCATATGGGAGCCAGTCCAGTCCTCGGCAGGGGGACAAAAACGTTAAAACATAACCACCGTTCCAAGCTAAATGCCGATCAAGACAGCTTCAAATGTTTACTGTAGAATTTAAGAAGACGTTAGTACATCTTTAAGCTAACATGTATTTTGGCCATGTCTCCTTTTTTACCGTTGTACACCTTAATAACCCAGAATTCTGCATATTCAGAAATTGCACTAAGTTGGAAACAAACCACATTTGGATTTGTGTTATGTATGCACTGAAGTGATTTAGTTCTTTGGATTATGATTCTGGAGTTAAAGGTTTAAAATCCCAAATTATTTATGAAATTCACTAAATCAGTTTGGACTGGTCATTACAGCTTAGCCTATCCTAATCCCAGGGTTGTTGTGATGATAACTAGAGGACTATTACTTGTTACCTTAAACTTCTATAGGAAAGTCAGTGTATTTTACGACTTTGCCTGCATGAAAAACAATTTGGAAGAAATGTTTTGGACCTAGTATAAGTACAACATATTTGTGATATGGTAGCCTTAAAAAAACGCCAGTCTTTTAAAGAATCATTTTAATGAGTCAAATCATTAATGCAGCTTCATCCTTAGTTATTTTTGAAGTATACCTCATCCACATTTTGGTAAGTATTTTTTTTTTAATCTCTCTAAAGCTGCGCTGGAATTAGAGAGCTAATGAGACCCCAAAAAAT
>JANHZT010003082.1:376345-390473 GCA_032468215.1 Stegonotus admiraltiensis
GTATATAATACAAGTTTTAGTATCATTGACTTGTAAATCTGAGACAATGATCTGGTGAGTACAGAACTGTGGGGTGGTCATTGATCCAAGTACAAAAAAGCAAAATTCTGAAAAATGCAACTGTTTCAAGCAGATGGATACAGGAATGATGATAGCAGAAGAGAGTAGGCAAGCAGTAGCATAACTACCAAGAAGATGGTTATCTTATGCCCAGGACCTAAAAGCAGGGCGAGGCAAAAATTCCTGTAAATGGAAAAACAAACTGCCTACAAGAGCTAACACTGAGTCAAAAGAGAGGGAAAAAAGCACCTCTCAGATTAGCTCCGATCTTAAATAAACTGATACAGAGCCAGAAATAAGAATTAGCTGACCTTTGCATGCACACAAGCATGGAGCTGATTCTCTGATGCAAAAACCTCATGTAAATATGCTCAGTCTGTAAAAGGAATTAATAAAGCATGGAAAGTGGGGCAGTCCAGGGCTTTGAAGGCAAAAAGTTATCTCAGAGCACCTAGGAGCCCAGCTGAGAGCACTTATCTAACTTCTTAAAACAAAGGTTCTTTTATTGAAAGGGCTCCTTTTAGTACCCTATCAACTAGGGAAACACTTTTTGCTTTTGAATCTGGTGTGCTGGCAAATATTAGGTTCAGCCAGGAATCTTGCTCTCTACTTAGCAAAATCTACTACAGCACATGTCCTGCACGCCATCTTAAGATGATCAAGTCCAATCCTGTTGGCTGAGATTGATTGGCATTCTAGTCCAATACTTGAAAAGCACTGGGTTGTAAAAGTTTGAATTAGAACTGCCACCACAGATGCCTTTGTAACTTTTCTTGTTGTTTCTAACCAAGCTTGCAGAAGAAAAAAGAAAATTATTGTCCACATTGTAACATTTTAGTCAATTGCTTTGGACATGTGGAAATGAAAACCTAAAGTTTCTGAAGCTGATAAACTTGTTTTTTGAGGAATATCATATTTCAGTCAAATTAAAATTTATCATTTTTCTTATCTACAAAAGTGGGCTAGAACATTTACCAAGTATGCAAATGATAAAAACCTAGTATTTGAATGGCAATATTTTTTAATAGATTCAAGGGCACATAGCTTATTTCCCTCAAAATAGTTAAAACAGTGAACTAGTGTTTCTAAACTCAAAGGAACAACCAATTAAATAGCCACAACTCCTAAACTATGTTCTAAATAGTTTCATTTTATTAAAAAGGTAACTTGTGCATATTTTAATTATGAGAGCATTTAATGGGATTTTCTTCCTCTTTTTCCTCTCCTCCTCCTCCTCCCTATAGTAACTTTCTCATGGCTTGTTTTCAGAAACAGTATTTCATAAATTCAAAAATAATTTGACACACAGTGTAAAAAACTTGGAATTTGGGAAATATGAGTGATGTGTTGAGTCTTGGACAGAAAATCGAATACATTGATACTGTAATAGCATCAACTGGACTGATGTAGACATAAAGCATTTTTTCTAACTCTTTAGTGAATGAACAGCCTGCTCCTGCAATTTGTCATTGCCATCAATGTGGTCATTCTAAAAAAAATATGTGAGGATGGAGAACATCCAACTCCTCCAGAGTTGGTTGAATTACAGTTCTTGATCATTGGCCATTCTAAGTGGAGCTGTAAGGAGTTGTGGGTTCAGCAAATTCTGGATGATAGCAGGTTCTCTTTACTGAGATACGTGTGATTCAATCATAATTACAGTATCATGTGCTTCATGAGGTTGGGCAACACTATCTAAGGCAAGTCATCCCTTTGGCTTGGGTTTTATTAAGTATCCGTGCAGTCACACTCATAGTGACAGGGAGTCTATGGAAGGTCAAATAAATTTGTAGAAGGCACTGTTTAAAGTTACTTCAATAAAGAAAACTTGAGTAACAATAGCACTTACTTATATACCGCTCCATAGTGCTTTACAGCACTCTCTAAGCGGTCTACAACATCAGTATAATTGCCCCAACAATCTGGGTCCTAATTTTAACAATCTTGGAAGGATGGTAGGCTGAGTCAACCTAGGAGTGGGTAAAGTTAGCCTGCAATACTGCATTCTAACCATTGTGCCACCACGGCTCCTAAGTAACCACAAATGGCATCCAAGTTATGGATGAGATTAGGACCCCCAAATTCTTTTAAATATTTTGATCTCCAGTATCAAAATGTAAGAAGACACATCATTACATCTATAGGCAAAATAAATATTTTTATTGGCACAATAGCCTTTTTAAAAAGGATTTAGCCCTTGGGTATATACTCCCAATGCACAGTTTTCTGACGTACTTCTCCCAATATTGTTACATTTTTATGAGTCACTGATTATTTAACAGAATCTTAATTTTGTTAGCTGAAAACATTTTTTAAAAACATGTAAGATAGTTGATTAGCATTTAAGACATGGCTATATTCCAACTTTTGAGCATTACTGTATTAAACTATATATTAAGAATAACACCCGCTTCCATTTTTATTGGCTGTGGTGAATGTCGTTTTCTTTAGCTGTAGAAAAAAAGAGTGAAAAATTTCCACATAACAGCAGTCTAATGCTAAGCCCATGTTGTTATATGCCACTTGTTTTGCCTTTTAAACTAGTGTTTTTTCCAGACTTGTTTTAATAGGCAGAGGAACCCACCTCTCAATATAATTGCAGAGTAGTTCATACATTAAGTAAAACAAAAACAAAAAAACAACATCCCAAGAAAAAAAGGGAAGGATAAAGAAAGCAGAAAAATATATAAAACTTTCTTTTTTAAAAAAAAAGTTATCTACTATACAAAGATCAGGCTTTCAGTGTACGCATCTGTAGTAGTTTTAAGTAAATTCGTGTAATTTTCTAAACTCTCTGCAAATGACAGCTTCTCCCAAGCATTCCTTTGTACAACAGCTTCTTTTCTTCTTTTTAAGTGGCACTTGATTTCCACAGCAGTGGAAACGATTACTCCAAGCTCTCAAAGTGAAACAATTATTGCACAGTTAAATACCTCACAGAGGTCAGTGGGGATTTTGTTGTTGTTGTTGTTTGAATCTATAACAATCCTAGGCTATTTATAACCAGAGAAGGTCCAGAAATCTTCAAGTCTTAAGAGGAATACACAAATAAATATTAAGGCCTGCAAGGTAATCACAATTCTCTTGATCATTCACGCACATCAGTAAGATGAAAAGTGCCCGGATCTTAGCACATAGACCTGAAATGGGAAGACATGCAGCACTCAAGTCACTGCTGCATACAACAGCAGCCTCCTCTGGCATCAGGAGAGCAGGCCGATGCATCCGTCTACATATCCCAAAACGAGAAATCCATAAGGTCCTCTGGATCACATACTAAACCCTTGGGAAAAGAAACAAACACGTTATGTGAAGTCAGGAAGACACATGCTTAGTTATTTAAAATGCTAGTGGGATATACATTAATATTCTAAAAATCATGCTTTTTAATCTATACTTGGATTCAACAGTAGTTACAGGCAGGTGGCTGGGGAAACTTAATAGGAGAACAGAACACTTTGTGGTTTAATTTTATATGTGAGGTTCCTAGTACTCTCCTTACATGTGATTTGCTAATTTTGTTCTGGGGAATTCTGATATGTCTAGAAAATTAAAAATGGATTTCTCTAGAGGCGAGATAAGTAAATGATTGGATATGTTTCTCTCAATGGGTAGAGAAAATTGCTTTTCTCTGCAAAGAGCAGCTCTGGCATGTTCTGTGGAGGTAGTTTAAAAAGCATTCTATAAACTACAGTCCTTACTGAGAAGCAAAGGAAAGATAAAAGACTACATGCTTTATGGTAGACTATGTCTCCATTCTATACTATTCCCAGCTAAGTAACTATGCAGATATACACAGGAAGAACCGCATCGCAAAGGAAAATACTGTTGCTATTGTGTCTTTAAGGCTTGTTTTATACAGGATCCAATTTCTGGTAATCTCAATCTGACATTAGTTTTAATATAGTTCTTCCCACTCAAAGAGGACTTAAAAAGTGATCATTTAAAAGCAATGCTGACTTAGCAGGATTCACAAAGACAGGGCCTGCCCTGACTGTATTGCATAAACAGTTGAAATGTTAGAAATCTCCTATGGATTATGTATAAACCTTCACTGTTTTATCGAACAGGCCAACTAATGGGCAACCAACTGAAGATCTTACCTGTAGTACCGATTCATGGTTGGGTTTCTTGTTTAGAATTAGCTGATAGGCCTGGGGCAGAAACAGCTGCTAACAGCCCACTTACAATTTCCCGTCTGATTTCACCAACAATGGACTCCTTGATCTAAAAAATAAAGTCAGAAGTTATGGCCTCTACCAGATACTACAGACCTATAGCTCACCCAGCCTCAAAGGTTCTGACTGGGAAATCCTTTTTTTCCTCAATTTTTATTCCCTACTTTGGAGTGAAGTTGAGGAGGTGGGAATCTTTTCATTCCTGCTCATTCAGCCTTCATCTGTCTCAGTAGTTTCAAAATTTGGAGGAAGGGTTAACACTATGGCTCTTATGCTCACCCAAAAAACAGAGCAGTTCCATAGTGAACAAAATGGCTGGGTTTTCCATGCAGGACCAAATACATTTCTTGGGCCAAATCAGTAAACACCTTTCCGCTGGCGATAGGCACCCTGCAGTCTTCAAGTCCCCTTTTTTCTTCAGCCCTCTGAGCTCCTTGGACCAAGGCCACTGAAAACTAACAGTAGTTTCCTAGCACTCTGAGGTGCAGGGTAGTCTATAAGCCCTAAAACAGTCATGTCACAGTTAAAAAACAAAGACCCCCCCACATGTGACGTGGGCCTGCATCCCCAAAACGTTCAGTGCTGTTTTTGCTACAAAAATATTGCACGTCAATAGCTACAGTTCTATTCCAATTACAACAACCAACTCGGTTTATGTAAGAGGATAAATCACTGCGTGGTTTAATTGCCTTAGTGTGTTGTATAATCCCAACTGCTGTGGTCTCCAAATCACGATTAAGCTTTTTGTATGCTGTGGGCAAAGCCTGGCATAGCACTGTGTACAAATCGGTTATAATGTCAGTGACTAAATTAGCACATTCCATTTTCAACCAGTTCCCTTTCTCTTCCAGTTAATGCAGGAATATCCTTCCTTTGAGGCAGAAAAACAAAGCTGGTTGCCCTGGACATGGAAGATCCTGATTGAGTACCCCTGGGAACAGCAAACAAAAGCAACTGGATGGCACCAGTTTGCTTATCCTTATCCAAACAGTCAAGAGGAAGAGATCTCACCAAGGCCACCCTTTCTATATTATTTTAGCCACCAAGCAAGACCCATTTGACACACAGCTCCATGCTTTTGTGCCTTCATAAAGTGTTCAACTGCCTTTCCAGAACTGCTGGAGCGGCTGTCTTCAAAATCAAAGGCTCTTAGTTCTAGGCTTACTGATTCTGGAGGCTCCTCAAGAGTAGCAGAGTAACAAGACTATGAATACACTTAATGGAAATAAACATTACATTGTGGAATTATCATTGGAAAGGCCTTCTGAATTAGCACAGTGGGTGACCAAACAATGAGATGAATCTTTCTGAGAAGAAGGAAAGTTAAGTTTACTCCTAGCTTAGTAACAGCCAGACTTCCTGTGTGACCTCGGTAGGAAGCTGTAAGCCTTCAGCTTTGAAGTTTGCTGGCTGGTTGAGAGATACGTCTGCACTGTGAGATATAAGGCATACAGCTTTTCTATTAGAAAGTAATCCTAAAGAACAAGGCTTGGACCATAAACTATAGCTGAATATATTAAAAGGACATTAAAAGAGAGGCGGGGGGAAGGCAGAGAAGACGAGAATCACATCCCTATATTTTCTGAAAACAAATACTCTGCATAACAAAGAATAATCTGTTTGCATGAAATAAACCCTTTCTACTTCTGGAAAAAGCTTACAGGAAATGGAGATGTTTCAGCACATTGACATTATTTTTCTCTAATAAAATCTCCATTATCATTTGCAATAGTACATCAGAATCTTGGGGGAAAAAACTTCACAGAAACTACTAAAAATCACAGTCTTTCCTTTTTCCTCAGTATCAATCCACTTATAAAAGACTTTTCTCCTTTTTCTTTTTTTGGTGGTTTGTTCCATTCCATAAATAAAAGGTCAGCTTGTAAGTTTTTCAAACTTACAGACAGAACATATCTTGACTTCTTTATTTCATAATGTTTTTCTGTAGGAGGAATGTACTCATTTATTTTGAAGGGTCAGAAGGCTTTTTCTCATTCTAGTAAAGAGAGGTCAAAAGCTCAAACGTATTACTGGCCACTCAAAAATGCTCTGAAACACTGTTTTTTTTGTACGGCCTTCATATTGCCCCCACTGCAAACAAAATAATTCAAACACAGAGAAGGAGACAAATCATCAACGTTAAGCTGTAAGCTTAACATTGTGAAGAAATATCAAGAATGCATATTAATAAGCCTTCTTGCAAGAGAGTTGTTCTGTTTTGAAAGCAAACAAAGCCTGGCTAAAGCTTTGGGTATTTATGAGACACTCAAGTATACAGTGACACACATGGCACCCAACACCCCCTCTTCCTGCAACACATACAACATTCAGCAAACTGACCAACTCTGGAATTTGCGAGACGGGAGCTGCATCCTTCCACCCACTTACCTGGAGACCAACCAAGAGAGCTCAATGGAACATCTGTACAGAAATGTGTAAGAGGATGCAGTTGAAGCTGTTTGAAACTCAAGACAGTCCACCACATCTCCACTAGTAGGCACCCCTTGCGTGAACGCAGCTCTATGTCTTAAAGCACTCGCCCCTTAAATGCTATGAGGCTTTTGGCAACCTCATGTGAGGGCTTTCAAAACTTCAGCCCTTGTTCATAGAGTATAACTTAATTATAGAATTACGTCCAGATTTGAAGACAGGCTAGGCCTTAGCCATCATTGAGAAGAAATTGTATGAGAGGCAGATAGTGTCAGGTTTTATTTAAGCCCGGCATGACAGGAGTAACTGAAGGAAGAACAGTCAGAATGCTGTTAATCAGTGGTAATGTGTATGATGTGTCTCAAAGTGAGAATGATCAATCTATAAGCATGGCCATTGGGAATTAAGATCCATAATACCAATCAAAATGTGCATTTAATTCATGTCTTTAGGATAGTTTGACTGTCTTCTAAGTGTGTAGGAATCAGCCTAGATGAACACAATTTGCATGAACAACAGGCAACAATCCGCTACAGTCATTTATCTTAAACAAAAGTAAGGGGTGCAACACAAAGATCCCTGCCACTCACACTGAACAGCCAGCCAACCCTGTCAGCTAAGACTGAAACTATATTTTGGACAATGCACCCCCTCAACCAAGCCTTTTTTGCTATCCTCAATCAAAACGACTTGAACCACTGATTAAACTATGCAGGGTCTACTCTGTGAGACTGAAATGCATTACCCAAATTTCTAAGTTTGAAGGTCCTTGTAATGACCAGTCCTATTTTTAAATACAACAAAGTATTAGTTATATAATAGTAAGGGCAAGGGCAAAACATGTGGTTGCATGCAGCTGAATTCTCTGGAATTTCAGCGTCAGGTGGATTAAACAGACTTCATTGCCCGATGGACTAATACTCTGGCACAGCATAACTTGTTTCAAAGATCTGAGAATTTGCTGCTTATCCAGTTCTGCAAATCCTTGGAAATCTAATGACCACAACTGAATAAAAATGGCCTAACATCCAAGAAACAGCCATTGGAGAACATAGATCATGCTTGGGCCTACTTCAACACTGCTGGTTTACAATTATGTGAATATATTCTGAAACTAAGAATATATATTAAAAAGTCTTCCTTTAATTTTATTTAAACTGATTCTCATACTTCAAAAGCTTTTGGCTTTTTCTCCCTCCAAACAATAAAAGTAGGTAGCTCCATACTGGTTTGATTTAATGGCTAACAAATATTTTTTCTCTGCTTAGTCAGTAAGGTGCTAAGTACAGATAAATGCAATTAGGTTGTAGAATAGAAAATATAGCATTTTCAGTCATATTTATTTATTCACTTATTAGGATTATATTCTTGCAACTTTTGATTCATAGACGTTTCCACTAGAGGACCTCTTTCAATTCTTTAGCTGTTAAATTCAGCTTTCCTTCTTTTTGTAGTTGTTCCCACAGAAACTCTGGGTTGCTACTAAAGGTGGGGGGGACACTTGTAATTACTTAGTATCTCTTAGTGGATCAAGCAACAATAACTTAGTTAACTGTTACATTTTAAAAATATGCAATTAGCCAGTTGTAATTGACTAGCTGGTCAGTATCTTTTTCCCCCCAAGATGTTCTGACCCTTTCATCAAAATCCATTTGTTCGATTTCATTTCTTCTTGCCCATTTTTAGCTACTAATTTTTAAGATTTCAGATTTAAGCAAAGCCTCTGACTTAAAGGGAGAGAGATGGCATAAGCATACATAAGCAAGCACATGCAATCCTCCCTGTAGGAAATCTCTGTCCTCACCTCTCGAATGACTTGCTGCAGTTCCTCGTTCTCCGTACTCTTGGGCACTTCTTCAGTTGTAGGCCCAGAGGTTAACTTTTCAAGTTTCTGTTCTGTAGTGGACTTGATGGTCCAGGGCTCCTCCTGCCCGATTCCTGCTCTTGCCGGGGGAGAGGGCATCAAGGCTACACTTGCCCGGTAGACTTTTTGGCTGGGTGGCCTGCACCTTTCAGATGACCGCCCATGCGCTTTTCGGCTGGCTTGACTAGAACACACCGAAGAGGAATCAGAATGTGCACAGTGTTCAAATGTAGATTCCGAGCCTTCAGGAGGAGGTGTGTGCATGCCGGGTTCTCCCAGTCCCAATCCTAACTCTGATTTAAGAGATGACTGCTCTCGAATGAGTTCAGAAACCTGGGGATTCAGGGAGTGGAAAGAATCAGACAGTCGCCATAGCAAAGGCATAAACATAGTATCTTGTTTGGGGGGTCATAAATTACCTGTAATAACCCTGCATCCCTAAATCTCTAGAGCTTTCACTAATAAAAGTAATAACCGGCATAGGCCCAGGTTACCTGAGGAAATGTCTCATCTAAATTAGCACTTATCTCTCCCGACTAGTTTGGCAGAAAGGGTGTGCTATGGACCTCATTGGCTATAGAATTTTGATTGGCAAAGTCTAGGGGGAGAGCCTTTTCTGAGAGATTTCTATGAAAATCTTGCCCCTAGAGGGGAGGCTAGCTTCTGGGTACCTAGGCACCTAGGAAATTTGTCTTCTAAAAATTTTCAGAAACTACTTTGTAACGACAAGGGACTAGTCCTCTCCAAGGGCTTGGCCTTAAGAATAGGGTCCCACAAGAAGCCCCAAGCATCTTTTTATATTTACAATCGTCAACCACTAACTGCGTATTTCAATTTTGATGATTTTTTTTAAAAAAATATTTTTATCTTATCTTTTATCTTCGTTTTACCTTATTTTACAAATATTTTTATAGTGTTTCTAAAATGCTTCAGGATTTTCTGAAAAAGTGAATTTAAACAATAACGAACCATCCTATTTTGTTATGGAGGATTTCCCAACTTTCAGGAACAGCTCAAGTAAGCATGTGTTTGTTGGGGGATGGGAAGGAGATTAAACCCAACAAGCAAAAATCACATGCCCCTATTCCTCCCAGGGGAATCCTATACTGGATACCAGCCTCTAAATCAGGGGTGTCAAACTCAATCGCATCGCAATCTGTATCGTGACATATTGGGATGGGTTTTTTGCCTTTGTGGAGTCGGGGTGGCCATAGCCTGCACAGGTCATATCCGGCTTGAGGGCTGCCAGTTTGACAGGCCTGCTCTAAATCATCAGATGCCCACTTCCATCAGTACTTATCTTCATTTATTTATCTTATTTAAATTAAAACTGAAATCAGATAGAATAACTTGCTTCCATATTTGAGCTGCTTGTACACACCCACAACATTATGCATAGTCCTACTTATAGCAATGAGAGACAGGCATATTTCTCCCACCCCCTCACCCCCCACCCCAAGTCAACTCTGATTAGTAATTCTGCACATTCCTGCTTTGGTTATACAAGATTACTTACTGGCTCCATCACATTCAACGGAGAAGGACATGACAAATTATCAATGCTTCTGCTTCCATACATCCCCTGGAGAAGAGAAAGGAGAGTAGGATTAAACATTGTTTAATTGCGCATTGAAAAAGCGCATTATAAGGGTAATCCTTGCCTTCCAACCACAACTGAATTCAAAATTTCCATTACTAAGCAAGACAGATGTTAAGTGAACAACTGCATTTTATGACCTTTCTTGCCACAGTTGTTAAGTGAAACACTGCAGTTGTTAAGTTAGTAACATGGTTGTTAAATCTGGCTTCCCCATAGACTTTGCTTGTCAGAAGGTCACATGGGCGATCACATGACCCTGGGACAATGCAACCGCCATAAATACATGCCAGTTGCCAAGCGGCCAAATTCTGATCATGTGACCATGGGGATGCTGCATTGGTTTTAAGTGTGAAAGAATGGTGATAAACCACTTTGAAACAGTTGTAAATTGAGGACTACCTGTTATGAAAAAAGTGAAGCCTATTTTAGAACTAAAAGGGTATTTTTATAAAGATAGTAAGGAAACTATTTAATGCATCATAAGCAATTAAATTGTCACCCACTCATCCCAATCACCACTACCCCCAATTCCCCCCAGGTTTTTTCATCTCTCTCATATTTGACTGTTCCCCTTCCAGGGAGGAAAAAAAATATATTGAAGGCAACATTTGATAAATGTGCACTCCACAAATTTACTCTATAACAGTTTAGTTGTCCATCTATGAATCGTATTTTCCATAATGAAGTTCCTTCTGGTTCCCTATATAAAACTTTCTTTGCTGTTTTTTCCATATTAAGGATCTAGAGAACTTAATAGAACTAGACTAGTCCACAAAGTAGTTACCGAGTAACAGAATGAGAAGCAATTATAATACAGTAATGCATAATTGATAGTAAAATCGAAATGTTAATGATCTCAACAAATTTAGATTGTGCCTACATCGGGATTTCATTATTTTAACAAGAAAGCCACATATCTGCAGGAACTGGGCCAGCATTTTACCAGATTCTTCAGCCTACACCGAGAGGAAAAACAACCTTAGAATGAGCTAGCCTGCCAGTCTTCCAAATCCCTCAAGATTTATACCTGAATCTGCATGTCTTCCTCAATTGTGTGGGCCGCCCAACATTCCTAATATTACTTTGTATTATGCCTCCAGCCAATGTTCCCAATATTAAATTCTATTAAGCTATGAAACTCAGATCCTCCTGCAAACTCACTGTATCCCAAAACAAATTGCTCACTTCATCAGCTGCACAGATTGCAGGTGTAATAAAAATTGGGGGCGGGAGCATAGACCTTACTTCCCACCTATACTGCAGCTTTACTTTTCTTATGCAGAAGTTACCCTGAAATTATTCTTTAGTTGAATAGAAGCTGCGTCTTTAAAGAGATCAAACAGAGACAGGGCCTCTTCCTGTCAGGCAGCAGGAAATTTGTATCTTTTTGGGTAGAAACGATCAGGCTAATATCATGTCCTTGTTTTGTACTGAGCAACTGTACATTTTTGATAGACACAAGATGCTTGAGACAATGACCAAATACAATACCCACCATGAAGTTTTGTTGTCTGTAAGATGGTGACTCATGCATGCTCCTAAGCTGCTCTTCAAGAGCAAGTAGACGTTCCTCTAACTGCATTTCTAATTCCTGAAGTTCCATTCGAACTGATTTCCTCAGAGTCTGGAGCTGGTCAGCTTCATACCTAAATCAAAAGTACATTCCGTAGATCAAAAAGAGTTTTCTCATTGTATGGACCATAACAAATAGAAATATTGATAATCATCTAAAACAGTTGAGCAGCCTTAACCCAAGGGACATGCAGATTATAGACATTCACATGAACAGATCAGTGAAAAGAACATGAGTAAAATGGGTCCAACCTACCTAATTATAACAGACTTGAGCTTTTAAATTTGTTTAAACATGCTAAATATTTAATGTTCAGTACTGTATTTGCCTACAGTATATACAACGACATCATTTTCTACAGAACAGAGTGATCCACAATTATTTTCATAATGTACTGTCCAAGGTGAAGGTGCATTGATAATCATGACTATGTAATGCCTCCAAAAATCTTAAAATAGAAGTACATTCCAGAACATCACCAGCATTTCTCTCTACCCCAGGTGACTGCACTGAAAAAAGAATGAAATGCTGATGAGGAAATAATGGTGCAAAGTGGATGAGGCCCCATCAAGGACACAGAGGTATGTCCAAGATTCTTTTTATTTCATGGTTTTTTTTAGAAGGGTTTTTTTTGGCGGCTTATTAAGCCTTACATTTAGAGCTTAGGCTACATCTGTACAGAAGGTATGTCGCCAATTTTCAGTTATTATGTCAGAGAGGGATTCAGGTTTTGTAAAACAGAATTCAGGGTTTTTACTTTTTTGTAAAACAGAATTCAGGACTTTTACTTTCCACAGCCACAGCCATAATTATTATCACAGTAGGTCAAACAATTACAGGAACTGATGCAAGGCTAAAGAAATTTAAAGAACGAACATCGTTTTCAGAAAGCGTTTTGAGGTGAATGTAATTCAAGTACCAGATATAGTACATGACAGACACAAGGAAGAGCGTTGACCATAAATTGTGAGTATAAGAGAGAAAATGTGCTGGATTAAGCAATTGCATAGATATAATTTGGCACACAATCCAGGCAACATTTTTGACCCTTCAGAGGACAACTTCTGCAGAAAGAAATAGGATTTGATACTGTTTTGAAGGGTTTCAATGCATAATGAAGCCAACTTGGTAGACCTCAAAAAAAGCTAAATTAAAAAGGGCTAAATTAGGAAGGGATGCTCAATCAGAAACAAAACATTTTTAATATATTGCTATGCTTTCCACCTAGAACATTTTGTGAATAAAAAAGAGTGATTTAGATTAAATTAATAACTAGCCCCCAAAAGTAGATAGCCTTGGGATCACTCACAGTTTTCCAGCTAAATGTACTTCACAGATATAATATAATATAATGGTATGTATGGGAACTTGGAAGGGCAGAATACTTTTTAAAAATGTACAACAAATTAAGTCTCCCTTAAACTGAGCTCAACTCTTGGTGATTTCCTAAACATGTCCAGGCAGTTTTCTTGATAACAAAATGAAAGTGATTGGCCATTGCCGTTTTCTCTACAAGTCTTTTTTTAATTTAAAAAAAAAAACATTGTCTAGTTTACAGCCAGGAATTTATGTGGCATTAAGTGATAATGAAATCTGCTTCATTTTTCCAGTCAAGATTGACTATATGTTAAAAAATACAGTTGTACGAATACTATAGATACTGTCCAACGTAGTATGGATATAAAGAAATTTCCCACAAGATTGGGATCCTTCTTGTTGGAAACATCCCAAATCCAAAGGACTAGGAACTTGAACTGATGAATGAATAACAAAAGAGAAAGAAACTTACCGAAAGAGGAGATCATAGCAAAGGACAAAAATTTGATCCAGTCAGAAGTATTTGGAGCAGAATGAGCAGGAGAAAGATGGCAGGAAAAGAAAATGCAGTGTGAGAATAGTTGCAGCAGTTTAACATCAGTGGTGATCACAAAAAATTGTTTTAGCAACAGAAGCAGAACACTGTATGAGCAGAGGATGAGCAGTGGGATTTTTACTTTGTTTAGATGGACAACAAGTAGAAAAACCATGTTTAAGGTTAATTCAAGATTGCATACAGTACCTAGAAGGGAAAAGAAAGTGCTCAGAGAAAGTAATGTAAGGGAAGATTTTAGTAAAAGAGAGTGGAAAGAATTCTTTATTGCCACAATTACCTCTCTTCTTCGGTCATGTGTTGATAAACAGCAGTCTGCTGGCGCAACATGGCCAATTCTAAATCCATCATTTGAGTTCTAAAAAGGTTTAGGTTCCTTCTCACCACTTGAAGATCCTGGAATGTATTCTAGAGAAACAGACCCAAACAAACACTTGAGCTCCAGTTTGAAAGACAATATCCTGGCAATATATTCTCCTGGGCATAATCAGGACTGGCGTGTGTGTGTGTGTGTGTGTGTGTGTGTGTGTGTGCGCGAGGGAGGGAGAGGGAG
>JANHZT010003082.1:418013-434084 GCA_032468215.1 Stegonotus admiraltiensis
GAAAAATAGGGACCACCTTTGGTGGGAAGGTAACAGCATTCTGTGCACCTTTGGCATTTAGTCATGCCAGCCACATGGCCACAGAGACATCTTTGGACAGCGCTGGCTCTTCGGCTTTATTACAGAGATGAGCACTGCCCTCTAGTCGGGAATGACTAGCACATATGTGTGAGGGGAATCTTTACCTTTACCTTGGGCCTCTCTGAGTTTGGTTGTTTCCTTGCAGACGTTTCATTAACCAAACTAGGTAACATCATCAGTACTAGTGCTAGGACTAGCACTGATGATGTTACCTAGTTTAGCTAATGAAACATCTGCAAGGAAACAATTAAGGACTATTAAATTTAAATGCAAAAGATATACACAAGACATAGGAACATACATACTGCCATAATGAGCAGTATGCCAAAAGGTCATGAAATTCCAAAGGTGACTATATTTAATGTATTTCACAGAGATATCACCAAACTGCAGACTTGTGGAACTGTGATAAAAATGTATAAAACATGAAAAGAAGAGGTGGAATAAAAAAAAATCCCACTGGTTCTTTACTTCCCCCTAATAATCTTTTGCTTACCTAGAAACAGTTGCGCTGCTTTTTCCTGAGCCAGTGGAATTCATACTTCTCCCCCTCTGATGAAACTGAAGCCTCTTGTCCTTTGCCAATATACTGTTGCTGACAACACAAAGGGAATTCATAATTACGAGGGTGGAGAGCTTGCCTCTTCCTTTAGGAACATCCCAAATATGCAACATTCTATTGCTCCGTTTTTTCTTAAATTCACTTTGGATGCAATGCACAACAGCAGCTTTTCATTGTAAGCCTCATGACGCCTTCCAAGCCCCACAAATGTTTCTTTTGCTAAAAGCACCCCCACCTAGTTCTATTTACCACATCCAGAGAACTGCATGGAACTTCTGCCTCTTTTTTTTTAGCTCAGCACAGAATTTTAGTTTGAAAGAAATTAAATATACAAGCACAAAAGGAATGGCAATCTAACGGTGCCCCTTATTTCCTCAGCTGAAGAGTAGAACCTTTTCCTTCCAGATGTTTTGGACTACTGCTTGCTAATGCACAACAGTGAGAAATGTCTGTGGACAGATCAGTCACACGTTATTGGCTCGATGAAGAGCAGCGTTACAGAAGGCAAGAAAAACAATGCAGGGTTGCACCATACAATGCAATGTATGGTGGGTTTCAGACATGTAAGCAGAGCCAGGATTTTCCATTTCTGGAAGTTCAGGGGAGGAAAATAGTCCCCCCCCATAACTCCATGGATCTGATTTTAAACTAACACTACAGGTTCTTTTCAAAACATGGGACGCTGCATTTAGAAACACAATTTGAGGGAATTTGAGGGTCACCCGCAAAGGTTTCAAAGACTATAAATTACTCATCTTTGGTTGATAAGTAAATTATGTACTGAGTTATAATCAGAACGACAAGTAAATGTGCTTTATCTAAATCAAAAGGGCTTTTCATATTTCTGTATAATATGGAAACACAATATGCTGCACTCTTGGCTTTTCTCAATGGTTGGAACTCCAAGGACCTTCAGTAACTACAGTAATGCAATGGTGATGCAGTTACTAGACTCCATCACCATTCACCAGATCCTGGAGAGAAGTTTTACAAAGGTGTCACAATAGGCGGCAGAAGTTCCATTTATCAGTTTGGGATCTGCATTGTTGTTATGGGGGTAAGCAGTGGACCATCTCACTCAGAATGAAAGAAAAATCCAAGGCTAACAATGTGGCTGATCAAAAAGAAAAAAAAAACAACTCTTCACATCTGTGTCTCATCAGCTTAGTCTTGATGACAAACTATTAAAGTGAATTATGCTCATATAGAAAGATCAACTTCATGTCAGACATTACTCCAAAGCAAAAAAGTATGAATTTTTACCAGATTTCCATTTGTTCAATGCTTTGATGCAGTTGATTAGCTGAAAAAGGAGAGGGAAGAGGAAGGAGAGAATGAATATAAATCTGTACATTACAAATTATAGAAACAAAAATGCTTGGTAATCATTAACAGAAATAACAAGCAATTCAATCACTCTTATTTTATAAATAGTATTTTGAAGGCATGTACTTGCAAGCTGTTTTTAGAATGAACTGTTGGAGAAATCTCAATTGGTTGGATTCATGCAATGTGTTAAGTCACAGACCGTGGTTTACAAATCACAAAGGATGGGTTTACACAAAATCCCACGCCACACTCACATACGTGGCATTGACACCTAGTGCACTGGATGAACTAGCTATAAAATGAGACTAGGATAAATATGTGAGCAATAGATGACCCTCTTTCATTCTGAGCCTGAGAAAATGATCCACCGTTAGAATTTCTAGCAAGTCCCTTGCCTAAATATTTATTTGGCATGAGGCAAAGAGAGCACAAGAGAATTTGCTTCATTCCTTTACCGCCAGCGTCCATAGGACTCATCTGTATTTTTCTCTGTAGAATGAAAGTATATCTCTCTATGTGCATGGTTGCACTCGACTAAGTTGCATCTCCCAATGTTTATGCTTATATATGCAATGGGAAGCCCAGGGCAGAATGGATACACTCAGTTCTGGATTATGTCATGGGGGGGAGGGGGAGAAGGAGAGCATTACAATGGAACAGTCATAGCATCTTTCTAGGCTGTTGCCCAAAGGGATTCAATGGGATCTTTTTTTTTTCTTCGCTCTACATTCCCCACTTGATCCAGCCCATTTGTCAACTCTCTTTCTTTTGCTGTTTTCTTTCCACAGACCAAGTTTGGCCCCATTCTTTTGAGTTGTCAGAGGTTCTCTGCTGATGGAGAGTCCCAAGCCTCTCTACCTAATGTCCTCCTAACATTCTGTTGGATTAAAAATAAGAGAATTGCGGTGCAGGATTTCTGTTTTATGATTATAGCTTGGTGTTTTTGGCCTATATTTAAAATATAGGACCTTAATTTTATCAGGACTCTGCAATCAAAACTAGGAGCATCCTTTCGTTACTAAAAAGATTTGTTTATAAACAAAAGCTGAATAATTAAAACATTTTAAGTCGAGGAGAGATGCAAGGAAAGGGGCATATATAGAAACATTTAGATTTATCACAGACGTAACTTGATTAAAAAATCCTGCAAACACACAAAAATGTGTTTGCCAATAACAGCGAAACAGAAAAGTCTCCAGTAGTACCAATTATTCCACTTTCCAAGAATCTGAAAAGCTGGTTTTAATACATATCTGATTCCAAGACACATACTGAGTATTTCAGAAGTTGAAGAGGCCCAAAGGTAAAACTTTGGCATGGCTCAGAACAAGTCAAACACATTTCACCATATCCTGGCATCTAATTCTTGAAATCTTTCTGTGCGTTCCACATGATTAATTATGACCAGAAATCAAGTAAATTCAAACAATGAGCCTTAATCCAAGTTTGTTGTTAGAAACCTAATGCCAATATACTCTGATTTGGTGTTTATAAATCCCATAAAATATTTTTTTAACAATTCTAGAAAATGTTAACAACATCCTCAACATTTTTCTTGCCAGAATCTGATCCCATTATTGTGATGGTGTAAGTTCAAATTAATACTAGACAGACCCAATATAGAACCATTCTTAAATACTTCAGAGTAGCTGGTAGGCTAAGACCAATCTCTTCAACGCGTAATATTCCAAAGAAGCCTTTCCCAAATTAATCCTACTTTGATATGCTGAGATTCCAACTCCCAGAATTCCCTATCCTATTTTTCTAGTTCCGAATATTATGGCTGGGGAATTTTACAGTCACATGGAAGACTGTTCTGGAGCACACAAACACCTGATCCAATTGATAATGCAGGTCTGCTAGACAAATATTTTCTGTCCACTCTTGTCATGGAGGACAAAAGACAAGACACAGCCTATTTTGCTCACTGCACTGCAGAGTATTTATATTATTGGGTAATAGCTATTAAAATTAAAAGCCTCATGCAACCATGGAAGTTGTCTTAGAAAGAAAAGTAAGAACAATGTTGCTGCCTCACAACCATGAAAACGCTTTTTCATGCTCCTCTCTGTGCTGGCAAGGAAGTCAAAATGAGACTAGGTTGGTGAATGGAGTCAGGAGCTGTTAGGCTTTGAAATAGCAATTTGTGGTTGACTTTTGTTGTTCAGGCTTGAAATATTGAGCAACTCAGTCTCTCCAAGTAACATTGTATTTTTCTATAATAAGAAGCATCTATCCGATCTGCAATAATGGGATGTTGCCCAGGAAATAATAATGGGGATAACAGGGACAAAATGTTTAGCTAAGTTATATCATGATTGTTTATTACATAAAACCAGGTCATAGAAACACAAACGAGGCATGGGGAATAAATGATTCAATACCCCGAATCTTAAAGGTTTGTGGTTTAAAACAAACAAATCACCCAGCTGATGAAGAACATGTCCACATATTTTAATAAGATAACTGATCTGAAAACAAAATAATTACTTTTACAGCAATATATCTGACTCCAAGAACAATCTGCATAATATTTTGGTTAATATGAAAAAAGAGGTGAAATTTGAAGAAAGTTGTAACGTCTCACTGAAACAGAATTTGTCATAAGTATACTTGTCTCATTTTGAAAACTGAAAAAGATTTGCAGATACTATTATATTTTACTGAAAGGTTTCTGACACATTTTTTTCAAGGATCTTTTCCTACATTTTTATAGTAACTAGTAAGCTCAAATGCTTCAATCAGAATAAAAATACACTGTTCAGTTTTAGAAAAGCAGAGTAGTTTTATTTATTTTTTAAAAAGCATACGCTTAACGCCACACCCACCTTCTGCTCCCAGAGACAAATCATCTTCAAAACTTCCTCCATTCCTCACCAGCATGCCTAGAAGAGATATCAGTTTGGCAAAATCAAAATCTATTGTGATAATTTTCCAGCAATACTGTCAATTGTAAATTAAAACACTAAACATATTTTGGAATATCTATTTATTTGCATCTCATCTTTCTTTTATAGCATTCCCTTCTCCACTTTCTTTCCTCGTCACAACAGTCCTGTGAAATACTGACTGGCCCAAATTATGTTAAGATTCCATGGTTGAAAATGGGCTTAAAGCTGGTCCTTGTTCTAATCCCATACTTTAACCACCACATACACTAGCATATTGTACAAAGTTGTAATGATGGTTGCAGGCTTTTTACAGTCTAATAAACCCCAAACTGTTAGCACTGGCAGTTTTGAACAAAAATGACAAATCTTACAAGACACAAAGAAAATCTCCAGAGATATTGTCAAGCTAAAAAGAAAAAAAAGAGCAATTTCCTATCTACAAATGTCACATAACTTAGTACTTCTGATTCACATCAAACATGGCACAAAGCTTTAACGTTTTGAAACTGCTTACCAAAAGTTTCAAGCCTAAATATCATCTGGGAACAAACATTCCCTCTCATCCCTGGAAAATGAAATGAAAGAACTCCAGCTATTGCAAAGGCTTCTTCTCAGCTCTGTCACTACCTGCACATTCTTGTCGTACTTTGAACTTTTGCATTCTGCAGGTGGTAACTTTTCAGGTGTGGTGAGTTCAGTCTGAGCCAGTCAAGAAAGAGTGTACTGAAAGGCTGACCTACTTCATAATACGCTTCTTTCTAACTCTCTCCTTCCAACAGGGATACCTATACAAAGGTCTCACTTAGCTTTAGCAGGAGGGAGACACTGAATACTGTAAATACTTACCCCTGAACATCTCATTCCTGTTCAGAAACAGTGCTGGGAGAGCAGAGACCCAAGATTCTCTTCACAACATCCAAACAGCTTTCAATTCAAACTGCATTTTGGAGAGTTATTATTCTTGTACTTTCTGCCCAATGAGCAAGAAAACAGAGGAGTCAGAAAGTGCCAGATATTTACCTTTTAATGTTGGGTTGCTCTGCTCATCCAAGGAAGCTCCCAATGGTGTTCTAAAACCACAAAAGAGATTAAAATATGCATGACTCCTTTAAAATTTGCTTCTTCACATCCTTCCTTAAAAAGCTGACTTTTTCACATCCACCAACTCCTCTTCCTGAAATTGTCCGTGCACGCGTACATACAACTTATAAAGTCCACTCTGAGAAAACTGACTGTCTATACAGATACTAGTTGCAAAAGCCAATTAAGTCGAAACTACAAGAAGTGAACTCTGTTGGATCTCATTTCCAAATAAGTATGAGCAAGATTGCACAAGCTCTCTTAAGTGTGGGCTAGCACAGCAACATAAAGGTGAAGAATTAGTCATGTCTTAAATGCCTTAATGATTCAGAGAGCAAATACATTAATTGAAAATTCTTTCATATTTTAGAACACTTTCCTGCCACATTCCTATATCCAGTTCGGAAAGAGTGGACAAAATAAGCACACATTAGATGTAAAATGGACCCACTCACCTACATAGCCCTAAGTTGCCACAATTAGAAAAAGATTTGTCATTTTATTATATTCTGCCATTCAACTTAGACTATAATTATAAACCACCATAGTAAACAAGCATTTAATGGAGCTTATTTCTAGAAATATACCAAGTGGGTCATAATGTTGTATTATGAATCCTTTGTAGGCTTGCCAACGGCCAAATCAATGAGCATGGAGTTTCTGAAAGTCACTAAAGCAGTAATACAGATATGAACCCTGAAGATATGATAGTCTGCTTGTCTGTTTACCCTCTGCCCCAATTATGGCAAACGGACTTTATCTTGCCAAAGAATGAAAGCGGGGGAGGAAACTTTAGAGCCGACTGGCCCAGAGAAACATGGGTTCTCCCTTCTCCCATGCCTTCAATATTTACAACAAATGTGAACCAAGTCACAAAGAGCTCCAGTAGAAGCTGTAACGAGGAAGCAGTTGGAAGGAATAAGGGAACAAAGGAAAAAGAAACTAGTACTATTTCACATCTTCCCCCTTCATTGCTACTCCCAAATCTATCATAGCAGCACTGTCGCTGCCAGCCTACTCTTCCTTAGCCAGAGAAGGCATATTTTGCCAGTGACTCCAGATGATCAAAGTCCCTTATGGGTCCTTGGACCCACTACTGTAAAAGGAAAAAAGCACCCATCCTTCTTCCTTCTCTCTCTCTCTCTCAGTGTTGCAGAATGGGATGGGAGCCCAGGGCCTGAGCTCTTTTCACCACTGGAAGACCCATCTGAAAATTCATAAGGCCCCAACAACTCTATCCATATGTCGGTTTTTGTGTTACAGTACAATGCATATTGGGAGGAACAAATACAACAGATGTGTGCCATCTGTTCCCTTGTGGCAGCTTTTAAAGAAGAGGCCTTATTTCCAGGTCAGCAGTTGATAACTCTATGACTTCAGCAGCACTGCCAACTAAGGAAAACAGAAAACCAGCTTAGCCAGGCCTGCTCTAATCCCATCAACAGATGCCTGCTGCACAGAATTTAGCAGGTGGGTGTGTTTACCTCTGTGCTGTGAAAAGTTTCACCTGCTGGTATGGAGAAATCAACAAGTGAAAGTATTCACAGAACTCAGGCAAACAAGGCCAACCCTGCACACTAAACTGGATAAAGACAAAGGATACCAGTGAATCCGTCGGCAACTCAGCTCTCCAATTAAAAAAGAAAGAAAGAATCATCTTGGATTCATTTTTACATGCATACACACTAAATCCTTTATTATGGCACATCATGCAAGTAAAAAAATAAACCATTTTGAAGTAAAATAATCTTTAATTATTACCATGGTAATTAAATCACACGATTTACTACCCATTTTAGTAGATTATTTAGGCTGCAATGCTACACATATTTACCTAGAAGGAAACCACTGAGTTGGCACAGAAGACCATCACCATAAAACTGCTTGCTTATTTTCTCCAAAGATCGTAACGGCCATTTTGTGCAATTATTTCTAAGGTCATACAAATAAATCGGTCAGGCAGCTGATGAGATGACTTTCCCTGCCAAAGTCATTCAGGAAGAGAAGCATGGGGGAGAAACTAGAAATTGCTTTCCTAATGTTGTTCCGTTAACAGTTACAAATAAAAGTGGAGGGGCATGGAAACAGCTCCCCAGATTTGAACTGCACTTATTTAGAGCTTCGCCAAGTGTGGGATATAATAGATATAGTGATCATAAAGGAGTAATACATTTGTTGATACGTAGATGGTTATTTTTATTCTTTATATGTATTTCATTAGAGTAAGAGAAATTTAAGTCACTGTGATCTTTCTTTTAAGAAGTGCTTAATGCTATGCCTAACTTAATGCCAAAGGCTTCTAGTTTCAATCATTACTTAAATGTAGCCTTATGGCTATGCAATACAACGCTTTTTAAAATGTCTCCATCCTTATCCCTTATCCACCCCTTATTCACTTTTCTGCATAATATTCAGCTTGCTGAGTTTTGAGAAGTTTCTTGCTACTCTGCATCAAATACTTCAAAATCATGTGTTAAAGATTTGTTATCTTCTTAAAGACCAACATGGACAATGTTGGTTTTCAAACTTTTTTTGTTTTCAGCTTATTTCTGATTCACAGCCTTTACTTGTAGCTGAAGTAAAATAGCGCAACCATCACTGACAAATCAAATCAAATCCCATACTAGAGGCCAGTGATCCAGACTAAATAAAAATAAATAAAACCCAGAGAGTAGAGGTACAAAATAGAGCATACAAGATAAAAAATATATATACAATGATGCTTGCACTATTTTGCTATCAACAAAATGCAAATTTTACAAGCTGCAAAAACAAACTTTGCAAGAGTTATTAATAAATTTCATATAACATTATTCAGTCCATCCCGGAAATGGAGTTAGAAAAGGAGCTCTTTGTATATGTCTCAACTGAAATTGCAATATAATAGAATATTAATTCATGTTTCAATATTACTATCTTCAAAAGGGCAGAACCTTTCCATAATGGAATTTTACCAATCTTTTATTGCCCTCTGCTTAAATGCTTTATTGATCTACAGTAGCATACCAATCAAAGAGAATATTATTTCAGAATAGTAGCATTCCACAGAAGTAAAACAAGCATGTGTCAGCTCCAAAATGACCATTAGAGCTAAAATTTTGATCTGACTTCCAGTTTGTCTAATATTCTTCTAAAAGAGCAAGAGAACTTTGGCCTACAATTCTTATCACCCCTGGCTAGTGGCCTCACAGACGGGAGTTGAGATCCAGCAACATTTAGAAGCTAGTAGGTCTCATGTCTGCTGTTTGGGGGCTCTAGATGTTGATGAATGGCATCAAAGTTGCAAGAAACAAGAACTTTTCTTAAGACAAGAGAAAATTAAAACACATATTAACTTTAGCATAAATTTAAAAACCCAGAGTTCATATTTAAAAATAAGACCCTGAGCAGAATCTCTTACTGTATCCTGGTAACCTCTATAGGCTTTCTGCCAGCTGCCATGTCCTTAAATATGCTATCATGCCATACTGATTACTGGGTTGAGTGAAGTAGAATAGTAACAAAGCAGCACAAGTCAATATTATACTACTAGTCATACAAGGAAGGCATGTAATATAAAAAAGAGATTAAGCCAAAGATCTGTTTCTCCTCTCAATTAGAATAGGAAGTTGTCATATTTTGCCCTTGTTCATTCATTGCATTGCACAGGGATAGGCAATATACTGCCTCTGCAATATTATCCAACCAGTTCCAATATCTTCAATCAGCACAGTCAATAATTTGGCATGTGAGAATTGTGGTTACAAAA
Source organism: Stegonotus admiraltiensis (assembly GCA_032468215.1). Classification (NCBI taxonomy): domain Eukaryota; kingdom Metazoa; phylum Chordata; class Lepidosauria; order Squamata; family Colubridae; genus Stegonotus; species Stegonotus admiraltiensis. The sequence goes on from JANHZT010003082.1 coordinate 427,705, forward strand.
CCACCAGTTGTCTATCCTCTACAGAGGTGTGATAACATGTAAGCTCTAAATTAGATTAAAACCTGAGAAACAGAACAAGAAGAATTTGCCAGCTGAGATTAAGTTATTCATGATGTTAGGTTCCTGTGAAATCAGTGGGATTTCAATACAATGAATTCAGATACTAGGTATTCTATTACCAGTAACCGAGAAAATAGCTAGTCTACTGCATTTTTGTGGTCTTTTCTGAAACTTTTTGCTCATCCCATTTCCAAAGCCAAATGCCATTACAAAACTTGGTGTCAGTTCCCTTATTTGTACCTCCAAAACAGTACAGAGTTGTCTCACGCATTTCAAGGGGACACTGACCACAAACACTGAAGCAACTGCAGTAACGTTTTAAACCAGAGGTCACCAACTGGTGGTCCATGGACCACTGGTGATCCATGAGAAAATTTTGGTGGTCCGTAGAAATTTTTTTTGCATTTTTTTATATTGCACTAAATACTATTTATCTTTTTAAAAAATTCATATTAGTGGTCCAGAGGATTTAAAATTATGAGGACCGAAAGGTTGGCAACCCCTGTTTTAAACCCATCCCCTCCTTTTGAATGTGGACAGGAAATATCAAACCACCAAGGCACTTTAGCTAGGGAAAGGAGTGTCCAACCCCTGAAAATTGCTATGGATGAAACTCTTGAGCTTTTGTCTGTCAATGAAAGAAGACTCAGTGGAGGGAGGGAAAAGGGATTTTTATTAAAAGGTTTTCAAGCAACAGCCTTTCCAACCCAGAATTTAAACAAAGGCACTCATTGTTTACACCATTGGCTTTTAATGGTTCTTTTAAAATTCTCCCCATTCTCTTTCCTTAATGGCCACTCCAGAGTTTCTCCGGATCCTTCCTAGGCAGTTGCCAATGATACATGGTGCTGGCTGGTAGCAAAATGGTAAGTGAAGTTGACATTCTCTCCCAGAAGCAAACCTTTCACCTCTAGAGCGGATTAACAGCTACCAGCAAAACCGCTCTGTCAAACAGCCTCCGTGTATTTCCTACACACAGGGGGGCCTGTAATTTATCCCATTACAATGAAAGCAGTGAGAGAGAGAATGTATGTTTGAACACAGGCAATTTATGTGCATAAAAAGCCCTCAGAGGGCCCAGCTGGACAAGTGGAATATTTAGAAATGAGTTACTTCACAGCAGTTGCTTAAGTCAGCGGAGCCCCTTTGGAAGTGAATTATTTGACTGAAAAGGAAGGTTGGTTCTGGAGGAGGAAAAGCCTTGGTTATTTTGCACTTGTTTAAAACAACTTGTTTTGCAGATGGGGGGGGGGATGGGGGGAGGAGATCTTTCCTTTGCATTTAGCTAAGCAGGCACCCAGAAGTGAAATGCAGAGAGAGAAAGGTGATTATTGTAAATCTGGAAGCACAGACTGAACTGGGAAACTAAAATGTCTTCATGGAGCTGCAGAACCAATTTCATGTTTTATTGTAATGCTCTAGCATGATAATTGTTGCAGTCACCACAGAAAAGAGTTGCTGTGTATGTCACAGTGGTTTTATGAATGAGTGCTAATAGGATACTGTATCTAATAACTGTCTTGGGCTAAGGGGCATTTGACCATTTTTTCCCCAAAGTAATCAAATTTGTCTTCTAGGGTGTATATGCTATGAGACATGCCTTCTGAGGGCCAAGAGAGAAATCTCAGAATATCCAAACAAGGATGGCAGCAAAGTTCCACTTTGTATTAGCAAAGGCACTCTTTAACTGAAAACAAATAAACAAAAAGAAAAACCTCTGTCCAATCTGCTGTACATTAGAACAGTTACACAACAGCTGCTTTATTTTAATTGGCCTGCAAAGAAAACCAAAGCTCTGTGATGCAAGAAAAGTCCAGTTTGGCCTGTTTGCAGCTGAATACCTGTCTAAACCAGGACAGTACTTCTTAAATTCATGTTTCCAATATCAATGATAAGGAGTTTCAAGAGAACCCGCAAATGTATTAATCCTGGGTTTTTCAAATTCCATGGACCCCTTAAGATTTTGTAAGAACTTCATGCAGTTCTACGAGATAGTAAAACCAGATTTACTAGCCAGATACTAAAGGCTAAAGAAAAAAAGCAACCAAAAAAAAAAACCTCCTTCAAATGCAGCCAATTTTCATTCATAGCAGGGTTTCTTCTTGATCAAGAATTCTGAGTTTCTTAAAAAAAAAAAAAACAGGCTCTGTGGCCTAAAATTTGAAAACTAATTGACAAATATACATTAGCGTTTATGATTTGTGGCAGGCATATCAATAGTCTGGGAATATGATCAAAACAGGCAGATTTGACCTTGGTCATTTTATTTCTCTGATTAGATAAGAAAATCTCTCTGAAATGGTGACCCAAAGGATTATTAGTTGACTAATTATTACCAAGAAGATCTGAAGTCACGTCTTGCATCTTTTTGCTTTTTTTCCCGTCTCGCACTTTAAGTGTTCTCTTCAATTTTTTTCTTACTTTGTATTAGTTTTCATTTTCCTTTTCAAAGTATAAAAAGAGGTTTATCGGATACTGTATCATACTCAGATCACTAGAGTTTTAAACCCAAGTCCAGCTGTTTTAGAGACGGCAGGGACTGAACCTGAGACCATCTACATCGAAGCATATGTTCTACCACTGAGTTATTGTTATTTAAATGTTTCTCATCCTTTTTAAAAAAAACCTCTATAAAACAACATACCAACCTGTTCTTGTTTACGTTACAGTTGCTATAAATGAGAAGTAACCAATACATTCAGTCTCCCTTATCCTTCTCACTAGGGATTTAGAAGATACCAACTTTTCACATTGACTAATGTGTTATTTTGCTCTCAGGCTATAATTAAGACATCCAATTTGTTCTGTTGCTTTACAAACTGCCCATTTCTGGAAACATTTACACATTTCCTATGTACTTTCCAATTAAAATATGTCCCCCCCCCTTTTTTTCCCCCTCCTCTGCTATGGCAATGAAGGCTCTCCCACCCCACCCCTAAGAGCTTCTCAAGTTTAGATAATAAAAATCACTCCACATTTAAGGTGGAGGACTTCCTTGTTTATATTTCAATATGGGTTTAAAAAAAATCTAAGGATATGGTTAGTTTAAAAAAGAAAGGAAATCAGCAAGCAAGCACTTTTAAAGTTCAAGGCTTATGAGAAACATATACAATTGGCTATATTAATTTAAGCAAGTACTTGAATGCTTTTTAAAAAACTTATTTACTAATAAATATGTCCTGCTGGATTCCAAAGGCTTTACCAATTATTTTTCATACAATATTCCAGTAAAAAAGTTATTTATAAAAACAACTTACTCCCAACCCCCATCTCAACTTATTATCAGGAAATAACTCATTCAGTTCCAGCGAAACTGCTTGTTTTCTATAGCAGCTACACAAATTTAGAACACAAGGACAAGAGAGGAAATTCTGCCCAGCCTTGATATCACAGCAAGGAAATGCATTATAAATTCAGATGAAAAGCACCAATATGGGGCCAAAATAATCATAGATCCGCAGACAAATGGCAGTTCCTCCTCCTAAATTGATGATGGATTGGGAAGAGAAAAGATCCATTCTTACCAAAACTCAACACTTACTGGATTAGTGGAGAACCTGTGACCCTCATATGTTTCTGAACAATAAATCCCAGCACTCCCACTCAGTTCAGTGAGGGAAAAAAGGAAGTTAGGAGTTATAGTTCAGCACTATCACTGGCTATTTAGTTCACATCTGCTAGCTTTTACTAAGACCCTTTGGTTAGAATAGCTGAATGCTAAAGAAGAGAGTATTTTAGTGCTGGTATAGAAGGAATGATTATGATGCACAGATATGTATTGTTACCATATGTGCTCATATTATAATGGGATTAGTTAATGTAATATAATGTATTTGATTTGATGTAGTGGTCCACTCCAGAAGACTCTGGGCAGCTTTAAAAAAATCCACCCAAAAAATCTATTAAACCCACATAAATAGGTAGTCCAGACTGTCAAATAGCACAAACAGTACAAAATAAGAGGGAACCCACCAACAGATAATTATTAATCCCAGCTAGGGAACCGAAGCAGGTTATAAGAGCTTTCCAGAATGCCAGGAGATTATGCACTATACATACCTTGCGGATAAATGCTGTTCCAGAAGATAGGGGCTGTGACTGAGATGGCACACTTTCTTAGTCCCACAAGCTGGCAGCATTAAATTGGCAGGATCTGAAGAACACCCAGTCTGCCCAAATGTATGGGGAAGGCAGATGCAATTGGAGATAGGCCGTCCCTCAGATAACTAGGTCCTATTCTATGAAAGGTTTTGAAGGTGGTAACCAGTACCTGGGATTACAGCTGGAAGCCAATTGATAACCAATGCAGCTCAGGTAGCTACAGGGACACATGGGCCTACTGTGAAGTGCCTGGTACTGCTTGCACTTTTGCATTTTGTACTAGTTGTAACTTCTGGATGGTCTTCAATGATTTATGGTGCTTATACATATATTATATTACAGTCTTCCTGGTTTACTCACAAATATATTTTCATCAGTTCGCAGTATAGTATTAGTAGAAGTAATAATATCAACAACAATAATTTTCATGGTAGAAGAGCTCTTTTGCATATAGGCAACATAATCATGTTAAATATAAACCCAAACATACTTTTAAAAAATTGGATCTAGAACTGTAAGTGCTGAAGACATCTTTATGTTATAACTCTATAAAGATAGCATTTATTTTTTAAAAAAAAATCTTACTTGCTTCGATTTTTTTTATATCAGTACATATGAAGAAGCATATCAAACCAAGATTTTTCATCATTTTTTTTTGTATGGCTGCAACTTAATTTAAGATACTAGATGGCTTAAAGTCCAACTCTTTGCATATTTACTCAGGAAGGAGTCCCACAGAGATTCATTTCCAAATAAGAATACATATGGAAATGAGGCTTAAACAGAATTTGTCACAGCAGGTAACATTATATAGCTGACCCTGGTTCAGATTGAAAAAGCTAAGCAGAGTTGGATATAGTTAAAACTGACTAAGAAGTCAGTTTAGCCCAAGGAAATCTTTATTTAAATTTGCCAATTTATAAAGCCTGCTAATATTCAGTGGATTGCTTTTGCTCTTGCACCCTGCAGTCAGTCTGCACTCAAATGCAACTAAATCTAGCTGAAACAATTTCAGTTCTGTACAGTGACATGTGCCTAAAATAACAACATCATTCACTTTCCTTCAAAGTTCTAGTACTATTTGCTGCAATAAGGAGAAGAATATCTGTTCAGATCCTTTGAGTATTTTGAGCTTGTAATTGTGCGGTATTATTCTGCTCTATTGGGAGCTATTTTAGTTCTGAAGAGAAATTCCACATCTCCCCTAAAGATTAACAATTGATGACAAAATTCTAAGCCCCCCTGCAACATCCCTGTCACTTAATGGGTGCTTATGGAGATTCCATGGCAGTATATAAGGCAGATCCAACTCTACCCAGGTACAATGTTTTTGTCACTCTATTCAATAATGTGCACTAGAGGAAAATATTTAGATTAAGGATTTTTCAAAATCAGTCTTGAAGAGGTTTAAACATCTGTGTCAACTTTCTATCTTCCCTTTAACAATTATAATATTTCACTTTCTCTTGGTGTATATATGTTGAGCAAAACCGAACGGGTTGATTATCGGTCTGCCATACAGCTATTCAAGAAAGAAGTCCACAAAAATTGTGAATATTGTGTGGTGGGTATCATGATTTGTTTAAAAAGCATGCAACCTCACTGCCCTTTCTTGCAGACTGACAAAACATCTTAATCTAGTACGCCAACAGTCATGGCTATTAAAATGGTGTGTGTGTTTATGCATGTATATGTATGTGTATATATAATTTTCAACTCAAGGTAGCAAACATACCTAACACTCCTGTTTCTATTTCTATTTTCCCCACTACAACAATCCTGTGAGGTAGATTGGACTGAGAAAGTGACTGGCCCAAAGTCACCCAGCTGGCTTACACACCTAAGGTGGGACTCCTGGTTTTTAAGCCACACCTTAATTACTACACCAACGCAACTAAAATAAAAAAGCCACGGTATGCAAAATGTCCCAGATAATTTAGCCTCTCCTATCTGCTGGTAGACTGGAAAAGGCCCAATTTTGTAATCTCAGAGTTTCTGCCATTCGGTATAGTGCAACATGCGTCACCCTGACACTTTCCAAATGTGTTAGAGTACAATTCAGTGGTGAAATCTAAAATTTGTTACTACCGGTTCTGTGGGCGTGGCTTGGTGGAGGGGGGTAATGTGACTGGGTGGGCGTGACCTTTTTTTTTTTACTTTTAAAACCATTTTTTACATGTAAAAAATGCTTTCAAAAGGCTCTGAGGATCCCAGCTGAG